>CANNZV010000218.1:372241-422852 GCA_947561585.1 Caprella mutica | reverse complement strand
CTATCAGAGAAAAGAGTCACTGTGATGATGTACTATCAGAGAAAAGAGTCACTGTGATGATGTACTACCAGAGAAAAGAGTCACTGTGATGATGTACTACCAGAGAAAAGAGTCACTGTGATGATGTACTATCAGAGAAAAGAGTCACTGTGATGATGTACTATCAGAGAAAAGAGTCACTGTGATGATGTACTATCAGAGAAAAGAGTCACTGTGATGATGTACTATCAGAGAAAAGAGTCACTGTGATGATGTACTATCAGAGAAAAGAGTCACTGTGATGATGTACTACCAGAGAAAAGAGTCACTGTGATGATGTACTACCAGAGAAAAGAGTCACTGTGATGATGTACTATCAGAGAAAAGAGTCACTGTGATGATGTACTATCAGAGAAAAGAGTCACTGTGATGATGTACTATCAGAGAAAAGAGTCACTGTGATGATGTACTACCAGAGAAAAGAGTCACTGTGATGATGTACTATCAGAGAAAAGAGTCACTGTGATGATGTACTATCAGAGAAAAGAGTCACTGTGATGATGTACTATCAGAGAAAAGAGTCACTGTGATGATGTACTATCAGAGAAAAGAGTCACTGTGATGATGTACTACCAGAGAAAAGAGTCACTGTGATGATGTACTACCAGAGAAAAGAGTCACTGTGATGATGTACTATCAGAGAAAAGAGTCACTGTGATGATGTACTATCAGAGAAAAGAGTCACTGTGATGATGTACTATCAGAGAAAAGAGTCACTGTGATGATGTACTATCAGAGAAAAGAATCACTGTCATGATGTACTATCAGAGAAAAGAGTCACTGTCATGATGTACTATCAGAGAAAAGAGTCACTGTCATGATGTACTATCAGAGAAAAGAGTCACTGTGATGATGTACTATCAGAGAAAAGAGTCACTGTGATGATGTACTATCAGAGAAAAGAGTCACTGTGATGATGTACTATCAGAGAAAAGAGTCACTGTGATGATGTACTATCAGAGAAAAGAGTCACTGTGATGATGTACTATCAGAGAAAAGAGTCACTGTGATGATGTACTATCAGAGAAAAGAGTCACTGTGATGATGTACTATCAGAGAAAAGAGTCACTGTGATGATGTACTATCTCTTTTGTGCTCCATAGTGCATTGCCTCTCCGTTAATATCTTTAATTATTGCATTAATGTCAATTGGTAAATATTTAGTTATACTAGCCATTGCTAATGCATTAAGTGGTTAATTAGGGACTAGGGTAAAGACCCTGCTGAGTGGGGGGTACCGCCTTCAGTAGGAAAAATAATAGGATAAAAGTGGTGGTACCACCACCAATGGGAGAAGTGACTGGAGATAAGTGGGGGTACCACTCTTTTTGGGGGTACCACTCATTTCCTGCAAGCAATCCGTGTACTGTATATACCTTAAGCGTCACTCATTTTAAACATAAATTTCATGTAGCTATAGGTACTTCTTGAAATGAATACCATATGTGTCACATGTGGTTTGAGATTGAACTGTGCTTATGGTAAATTACGCGTGGTTAATGTATCGCTCGTAAAAACTATTTTAGTACAGGTAATTAACGTACTTTTAATTGTATTTATATCGTTAGGACATTAATGTTATTCAATTTTGAGCTAAAATGATGAACCTTTTACAAATAAAAAATATTTTAAGATTTATATGTTTATATGGATAACTCGAAAATATTTTTTTGTGTTGATGACTTTGGTTCAGAAATTACTATTTCTAACCGATTTTTAAAAATTAATTCGATACTCTGACTATTATCTGGTGATAAAAGCGGGGCCTTCCTGTAAGGTATTTGAATGTGTTAAATAACATATTCTAAACATATGTTGTACGTGTTATTTGATATGTGGATATTATGTGATCAATTAAATATGTATACATGTATACAATCTCTATTTGATAGGTTTTTTTCATATGTTTTTAAAATGGTATACCAATTACAATAAGTTTCTTATGTGTTCTTATGGTGTTTAGATTGTTTAACGTTTATTACACATAACATTTTAATTCTTTATTGCCATATTATAACCATTAAACAGACCACATAGTTACCATGTGTACGCAATATGGAATTGCTTGTAGTATTCGGGGTATTTAGAATTAAGTAATACCCAAAAAATGAATACTACTTTCATGTAACTTAAAATATATTTCAGATTGATTATAATTTATATGTCGACTAATTTATAACAATTAATTTATAACAACAAATAGTGAACAATTTCAGAATTTTTCAGCATTTCAGACATGGGTATTATTTTCTTACATGCTCGATATTGTAGAACCGTCCAAAAACTCGAACTTACCCTATTTGTTAAGGGGTGTACGGACAACTGGCATGCGGACAACTGCCATGCAAACAACTGCCATGCACTATATTATAATTTTATTTTGGGTGATTCGTAATGCGCTTGTAGACTTAACCTTTCATAGAATTAATTTGTTGTCAAGAATATTATTATCTTGACCTAAAAATTAAGAAAAAGAATGTTAATCGTATAGTCCGAAATGGTGCTAGAAGAAGTATAAAAAATAATATTGACGGTAGATTCAGAATTGAAAGTTGAAGTATACTAAATTCATTTCTTTGTTAAATCATTTTCTTTCTCATTTAACCCTTTAAACCCTTGGTTGACAACCAGGGGCTGTCAACCATCAAATGGTTGATAAGAAGGGGAAAATCCATAGATGCAAAACATTCTTTTTAAACATTTTAAAATGCAAAGAATAGTACCAACACAAACTTCACAGATTAAAATTTCCAGTGAGTGATTTTTCATTTTGTTATTTAATAATTTTTCATTGGGTTACTATTTTTATTTGTAAGAACTTTCGTTGCTGCTAGATTCAGGATTAGAAACTGAAGGAGTATTATCTTATTTCTATGTTAATAATTTCCTACAAAGAACACTTTACTCCGTAACTTTGAAATTTGATTTTTATTCTATCGTTTCTTCGTTTCTAGCTCTCACTGATCAAAAATCCATGCACTACTGCTTATAAATATTTGAAAAGTGTCAAGATATCTTAATAATTAATACTGAAATAATTATTCAGTATTATACTAATAACAAATCAAAATTGTATTAACTTTAAATAGTAAGATGCAAAACCACACTCACTCAAAATTTTACCCTGTAAAACTTGTGTTTTTTTCTATTCTTTGTATTCTGAAATGTTTGAAAAGGAACTTTTGCCTCCCTAGATTTTCACCTTTTTTTTAACCATTTGATTATAAAGGCGTTAAATGTGAAAGAAAAGGATTGTAACATAGAAAAAAAAGTTGTATTACTTCAATATTAATTACTATGCTTCTTCATTCACAATTTCAGACTATATAATAAATAAAAAAATTATACTAAAATTTTAGGTTGAAATAATAATTTACTTCACATCAAATTAATTCCATGAAAGGTTAGGTTTACAAGTGCATTACAATTCACCCAAAATAAAACTATAATATATTGCATGGTAGTTGTCCGCTATGGCAGTTGTTCGCTATGGCAATTGTCCCCATGGCAATTGTCCGCATGGCAATTGTCCGCATGGCAGTTGTCCGCTATGGCAGTTGTCCCCATGGCAGTTGTCCGCTATGGCAGTTGTCCACTATGGCAGTTGTCCGCATGGCAGTTTGTCGCATGAAAGTTGTCCGCTATGGCAGTTGTCCGCTATGGCAGTTCTCCTAGAGCCTTGTTAGACCGGCCATACACTATGATGTCCACATGACAGGTACGCATCCCAATTAGAAAATTAAGGTTGGCAGAAAAGCCATTATGGTCGGGCTGCCGTACCCAATATGGTTGACTCGTCACCCTAATATAGGCGGTGTATGGTTGGCTAACCAACAATAATTATGGACGTCAAAGCGGACTTTTGGCACCTATATTGCCAACCATATTGGGTAGGGCAGTCCGACCATAATAGCTTTTCTGCCAACCTTAAATTTCTGATTGGGATGTTTACATGTCAGGTGGACATCATAGTGTATGGCCGGCCTGAGTTAAGGGTAGGTATTCATTTTAATCTAAGTTTTTTCATTTACCAACACATTTTGTGCTTTAATGAAAACCTAATGCACAAATGCTTAAAGGATAACATAAACTTTTTTCTGTAATAGTGGTACATTATATAAACAAATAAATAGGGTATAAATAGATAATAAACTGTACCTAAATAAAAATAACAAATACACTATATATACGAATAAACTGATTACACTGAGAAAAATAAACAACTCCAACTGATGCACCCAGGTGTTTCAAGTTCACCCTATGGCTTTGTTTCCAAAGAGACACTTTAGTGCATCAAACTATAGTTTGGATGCACTAAAGTGAATCAGTTCGATGCACTTTAGTGTCTCAAAATTTCCTTAGCTAAAATGATGAGATTTATTTTTCGTCATTTTAAGCTAAGACACTAAAGTGCATCGACACTAAAGTGCATCGAACTGGTACACTTTAGTGCTTCCATACTATAGTTTGATGCACTAAAGTGTCTCGCTTTGGAGAAAAAGCCACAGAGTCAACTCGTAACACCTGAGTGCATCAGAATTTCTCTGAGTGTAGACTATAAATAAATAAAAATAAATGAATGAGATATAATGAAAAATAAATTCACCATAAATACAATAAAATGAAAAGGCTGTAAGTATATTAAAATATAGATAACTAAATATAAACTACACTATATTAACTGTAGCTAGATGATGAATATACTGTAGTATCAAAATATAGAAAAACATGATTACAGTAGACTGAATGGCTATACATATAGTGGTAACATCTATATCTTAAGTAGGTATTATTATAGTAAAGGAATATATTATCATAGTAATAAAAGATATCAAAATAACTTTAAGGGCATTCTAATTTATTACACTAAAAAAATACACATGTGTATTGAGAGCGTAACCCTCCAGTGTCTGGTGTGCCATTTCGGGTACAGAAAAAGGGGATATATTGTGATGGTTAGGACATAGCTTGACGATGCGGTGATATTAAAATGATATTATTTTAAAAATGATCTAGATAAAGTGCATAGTGAAGAGTTAAAATAAACACCAATAGTTGTAAATAAAGTGCACAGTGAAGGGTTAAAATAAACACCAATAGTTGTAAATAAAGTGCACAGTGAAGGGTTAAAATAACCACCAATAGTTGTGAATAAAGTGCACAGTGAAGGGTTAAAATAACCACCAATAGTTGTAAATAAAGTGCACAGTGAAGGGTTAAAACAACCACCAATAGTTGTAAATAAAGTGCACAGTGAAGAGTTAAAACAACCACCAATAGTTGTAAATAAAGTGCACAGTGAAGGGTTAAAATAACCACCAATAGTTGTAAATAAAGTGCACAGTGAAGGGTTAAAATAACCACCAATAGTTGTGAATAAAGTGCACAGTGAAGGGTTAAAACAACCACCAATAGTTGTAAATAAAGTGCACAGTGAAGGGTTAAAACAACCACCAATAGTTGTAAATAAAGTGCACAGTGAAGGGTTAAAACAACCACCAATAGTTGTAAATAAAGTGCACAGTGAAGGGTTAAAACAACCACCAATAGTTGTAAATAAAGTGCACAGTGAAGAGTTAAAACAACCACCAATAGTTGTAAATAAAGTGCACAGTGAAGGGTTAAAATAACCACCAATAGTTGTAAATAAAGTGCACAGTGAAGGGTTAAAATAACCACCAATAGTTGTGAATAAAGTGCACAGTGAAGGGTTAAAACAACCACCAATAGTTGTAAATAAAGTGCACAGTGAAGGGTTAAAACAACCACCAATAGTTGTAAATAAAGTGCACAGTGAAGGGTTAAAACAACCACCAATAGTTGTAAATAAAGTGCACAGTGAAGGGTTAAAACAACCACCAATAGTTGTAAATAAAGTGCACAGTGAAGGGTTAAAACAACCACCAATAGTTGTAAATAAAGTGCACAGTGAAGGGTTAAAACAACCACCAATAGTTGTAAATAAAGTGCACAGTGAAGAGTTAAAACAACCACCAATAGTTGTAAATAAAGTGCACAGTGAAGGGTTAAAATAACCACCAATAGTTGTAAATAAAGTGCACAGTGAAGGGTTAAAATAACCACCAATAGTTGTGAATAAAGTGCACAGTGAAGGGTTAAAACAACCACCAATAGTTGTAAATAAAGTGCACAGTGAAGGGTTAAAACAACCACCAATAGTTGTAAATAAAGTGCACAGTGAAGGGTTAAAACAACCACCAATAGTTGTAAATAAAGTGCACAGTGAAGGGTTAAAACAACCACCAATAGTTGTAAATAAAGTGCACAGTGAAGGGTTAAAATAACCACCAATAGTTGTAAATAAAGTGCACAGTGAAGGGTTAAAATAACCACCAATAGTTGTGAATAAAGTGCACAGTGAAGAGTTAAAACAACCACCAATAGTTGTAAATAAAGTGCACAGTGAAGGGTTAAAATAACCACCAATAGTTGTAAATAAAGTGCACAGTGAAGGGTTAAAATAACCACCAATAGTTGTGAATAAAGTGCACAGTGAAGGGTTAAAACAACCACCAATAGTTGTAAATAAAGTGCACAGTGAAGGGTTAAAACAACTACCAATAGTTGTAAATAAAGTGCACAGTGAAGGGTTAAAATAACCACCAATAGTTGTAAATAAAGTGCACAGTGAAGGGTTAAAACAACTACCAATAGTTGTAAATAAAGTGCACAGTGAAGGGTTAAAACAACCACCAATAGTTGTAAATATAGTGCACAGTGAAGAGTTAAAACAACCACCAATAGTTGTAAATAAAGTGCACAGTGAAGGGTTAAAACAACTACCAATAGTTGTAAATAAAGTGCACAGTGAAGGGTTAAAACAACCACCAATAGTTGTAAATAAAGTGCACAGTGAAGGGTTAAAACAACCACCAATAGTTGTAAATAAAGTGCACAGTGAAGGGTTAAAACAACCACCAATAGTTGTAAATATAGTGCACAGTGAAGGGTTAAAACAACCACCAATAGTTGTAAATAAAGTGCACAGTGAAGGGTTAAAACAACCACCAATAGTTGTAAATAAAGTGCACAGTGAAGGGTTAAAACAACCACCAATAGTTGTAAATAAAGTGCACAGTGAAGAGTTAAAATAACCACCAATAGTTGTAAATAAAGTGCACAGTGAAGGGTTAAAACAACCACCAATAGTTGTAAATAAAGTGCACAGTGAAGGGTTAAAACAACCACCAATAGTTGTAAATAAAGTGCACAGTGAAGGGTTAAAACAACCACCAATAGTTGTAAATAAAGTGCACAGTGAAGGGTTAAAACAACCACCAATAGTTGTAAATAAAGTGCACAGTGAAGGGTTAAAACAACCACCAATAGTTGTAAATAAAGTGCACAGTGAAGGGTTAAAACAACCACCAATAGTTGTAAATAAAGTGCACAGTGAAGGGTTAAAACAACCACCAATAGTTGTGAATAAAGTGCACAGTGAAGGGTTAAAACAACCACCAATAGTTGTGAATAAAGTGCACAGTGAAGGGTTAAAACAACCACCAATAGTTGTAAATAAAGTGCACAGTGAAGGGTTAAAACAACCACCAATAGTTGTAAATAAAGTGCACAGTGAAGGGTTAAAACAACCACCAATAGTTGTAAATAAAGTGCACAGTGAAGGGTTAAAACAACCACCAATAGTTGTGAATAAAGTGCACAGTGAAGGGTTAAAACAACCACCAATAGTTGTAAATAAAGTGCACAGTGAAGGGTTAAAACAACCACCAATAGTTGTAAATAAAGTGCACAGTGAAGGGTTAAAACAACCACCAATAGTTTTAAATAAAGTGCACAGTGAAGGGTTAAAACAACCACCAATAGTTGTAAATAAAGTGCACAGTGAAGGGTTAAAACAACCACCAATAGTTGTAAATAAAGTGCACAGTGAAGGGGTAAAACAACCACCAATAGTTGTAAATAAAGTGCACAGTGAAGAGTTAAAATAACCACCAATAGTTGTAAATAAAGTGCACAGTGAAGAGTTAAAACAACCACCAATAGTTGTAAATAAAGTGCACAGTGAAGAGTTAAAATAACCACCAATAGTTGTAAATAAAGTGAACAGTGAAGGGTTAAAACAACCACCAATAGTTGTAAATAAAGTGCACAGTGAAGGGTTAAAACAACCACCAATAGTTGTGAATAAAGTGCACAGTGAAGAGTTAAAATAACCACCAATAGTTGTAAATAAAGTGAACAGTGAAGGGTTAAAACAACCACCAATAGTTGTAAATAAAGTGCACAGTGAAGGGTTAAAAAGCCTTTGACTTATAACAGGATAATATAAAATGTTAACCTAGTTTTTGAAAGATAATATTTTCCGAACTCTAAGAGCCACTATTTAATCTTTTATTGCATATGAAAGATAATCTCTTTCTCTATTAAATGTCAACAATTTGTTACATCAATAAATAGTTAATGCAACCAAAGATTATCATCAAAAAGCCCGGTTTCCTTTTTATTAAATCTCCTGTGTGTGCAGCCATTTAGCCATGCATTATGTAACATTTACTATTTCGAAACGCCTGGTTTCTCAATCATGCAACTGTTCATTTATTTTCATAATTTATGACAGAGTAATTCTTTGGATTGCAACATTTTTATTAACCCCAATAAAAGTTTTATTACCTGAGATATCATTAGTTATTATATCTGTTAGTAACTAAACTCCCTCAGCACTAAGATAGGACTACTGGAAGAAATTCACCGTCTCATTTCGATATCATTTGTACATTTTATTGACTGTAAATAGATATTGTATGAATGTTCTTCACCGTAAGAGTTCAACACTAGTGGAATATTATTTGTATTGACTGTAAATAGATATTGTATGAATGTTCTTCACCGTAAGAGTTCAACACTAGTGGAATATTATTTGTATTGACTGTAAATAGATATTCTATGAATGTTCTTCACCGTAAGAGTTTATCCCTATATTGGAATATTATTTGTATTGACTGTAAATAGATATTGTATGAATGTTCTTCATCTTAAGAGTTCATCCCTAGTGGAATACTATTTGTACTGACAGTAAATTTTTATTTCATACGGCAACATCTTACAATATAGCAAGGGTCTCCCATTATCGAACAAAAGTATACGATAAATTCTAATAGATATACAATAAAAAAAATTGGAGAAAATAGGGGAAAAAATGCAAATCAACAATTGCTATATAGATAACTTGTTAAAGTGACTATTATGGTAGAATGTATTATTTCATTAAATTAATCAGAAAGTTTGATGGTAAGAGGATTCTACGTATATATAAATAGAAACTATCATAACGAATCTATCAAATTCTTTTTAATGCAATTTGAATGTGTTTATCAATTTGAAATGTTTTAAGTTGCAGTCAATAGTATTCCACAGTTCCGATGTTGCATATATATGATATTTTATTTGGATTTAATTTTATTAAATCTAGTTAGAGTTATATTTGAAACAGTTCTAGTTGAATGGTCAGTCTGATTGCATGATCATTGCATGACCATACATAGATAATGTATGAATGTTCTTCAACATGAGAGTTCATCCTATAGTGTAACATTAGTTGCTGCAGGATATCCTGTCAATGCAAAATAATGTCTAAGTTTTCTTCAGCAAATGCCGTTCTTACTGCATAGTCGTTTGCGTTAAATTATTGTAGAATTTTGCGTTAATAAAGAGGGAATTTACGTTTCTTCATAATTTGCTGATCTATGAATAATATTAAAGATTTTACCAGTTTAAGAGAATTCCTGGCATTGTATTTGAATGGCTCTAGATTCAATACAGGTTGACTTGAACTTCTTCTGCCATTTCTTAAGAGACTTTATAGAAGATGGAGTTACTTGCTTACCAAGTCTCTGAGTATAATTTTTCTTTGAGTACTCACATGTTTTCAAATACACAAATTGTTCCTTCTTCAACAGTGAACGATATCTCAAAAATACATTGATCCTTTTCTTTTTGCATACCTTGTTCCCAAGTAGCAATGTTTCTTGGGCCAATATTGGGACAACATTGGTCCGAGGATAATTGCTACCTGGGAATACCTCCATACGTATGTAATGAATAATTGTTCGAAGTCTTTAACTCTTGAAATTGTTTTAAAACCAACCGAATTCAAATCGTCCAATATTAAGGAATTATTAAAGGTCAAAATGTAGAACACTGCGATTAAACACCCTATACTGTAAATAGAGAATAAATAAATCTATTAGAGGTAAGCTCTGTATATCTACTTACTTGGCCTTTTGTCTAGCAATTATTGTAATTATTATTTATTAGTGTGTCCTCTGCTGTAGTTAGGTATTTAATTGTTATTTTGAGTTATAACAACTGCCCTATTTATTGTTAGTCGGTTAGAGTTCTGATTCTTTAAAAGGAGTTGAAGATTAGAATGTGCACAGCTAGTGGAGTACTGCGATTATGCATCCTGTATATGATAACTTTTAGCAACACCACAAACAACTTCACAAGCACAAACACCACAAGCAACTTCACAAGCACAAACACCACAAGCAACTTCACAAGCACAAACACCACAAGCAACTTCACAAGCACAAACATCACAAACGCTAGTGGCATTTCGTGAAAAAAAATTGTACTCCGAAGTCTTGTTCTGACTACCCTAAAATCCCTAAAATCGACTGCTTCTTTATGATAAAACTATTGAAACTGCTATACAATCACTTAAATGGTAGCCAAGTACTAGATGAGAAAATGACATCTCTCCTCTAGTCGATAGTGTTCAGACTAGTAACTACTAGTAGGGAAGTAACTACATCTTATAGGAATGGTTAAGGCAATCAGAAGTCAACCAATGGTGCTTACGGGTATTGAGTAAGATTTCTATATGAATTTTTGAATAATCTTTTAATGAATTTTTGTTTTCGCCTTTTTTTCTAAATCGGAAATGTCTTAATTTATTGTTTCTAAAATCTGAAATAATTATTTAATTGAGATATAGTTTTATTTGTTAGTACTGTATTGTTACTGGCTGCTAATATTTCGTCACTAGTGTACAATGTACATAAAGTGCTAGTGTCAATTAGCGCAGTTATAAGGAAGGCCGACTGTAACTATGTAGTTAGAAGAAACAAGTTGGATAATAATTATCATAAAAAATATTATTTCTTAGTCACAAATTATAATCACTAATCGTCGGTTTTTGAAAGGTGATTATAATCGATTGAAAAAATATTGTATTTACCATTAATTTGAAATACTCATTGTCATTTTTCGGACATTCCTCAAGAACTTTCACTATAAATACGGTCAATATTTACCGTAATGGATGATCAACTGGTTATAAATGTCCCGTCTGCAGTTGTAAATAAGGTAACCCATTAATCGGTGACCTCTACCTTTGTACCATGGAGGTCATGACCTCTATCGTCAGTGACCTCTCAATGTCAAGGTTAGTTCTTCCTCCTCACCCCAAATGTCAACATCGTCGCATCCACCACCCAATGAATTAAGTACTATTAAATCAATCAAATTTTTTGTTAATGTTTTGATTATTGAAGTATAGTAATTTTATTCTATTTTTATTTCAGTTCGTTACAATGAAATAGCCACTCACTTTTACTATTATTCATTTTTTAGTTATTTACAAATATCCAATTTTACTAATATCCAATTTAACTAATATCTATATTGAAAAATATCCATTTCTTCACTCTCTCCATACATCACAAATGTTGTTGTTTTCCAATTCAAAATATTGCAACATTTAGTCAAGTTTCTGGTGCAAAGAATGTTTGAGTTCACAACACATTCGCTTGTTGTTTTACAACCTCTGATAACATGGGAAACATTACATTCGCATGTTGTTTTACAACCTCTGATAACATGGGAAACAACACATTCGCTTGTTGTTTTACAACCTCTGGTAACATGGGAAACAACACATTCGCTTGTTGTTTTACAACCTCTGATAACATGGGAAACAACACATTCGCATGTTGTTTTACAACCTCTGATAACATGGGAAACACCACATTCGCTTGTTGTTTTACAACCCCTGATAACATGGGAAACAACACATTCGCTTGTTGTTTTACAACCTCTGATAACATGGGAAACAACACATTCGCTTGTTGTTTTACAACCTCTGATAACATGGGAAACAACACATTCGCTTGTTGTTTTACAACCTCTGGTAACATGGGAAACAACACATTCGCTTGTTGTTTTACAACCTCTGATAACATGGGAAACAACACATTCGCATGTTGTTTTACAACCTCTGATAACATGGGAAACACCACATTCGCTTGTTGTTTTACAACCTCTGATAACATGGGAAACACCACATTCGCTTGTTGTTTTACAACCTCATAACATGGGAAACAACACATTCGCATGTTGTTTTACAACCTCTGATAACATGGGAAACAACACATTCGCTTGTTGTTTTACAACCTCTGATAACATGGGAAACAACACATTCGCATGTTGTTTTTCAACCCCTGATAACATTGAGTAAAATGTACTTTAATAAAGACTTAGTATTAACAAATTATACCCACCGTATGATTACATCATTATATATTTTGTGGAAATAAATAAAAATGCTGCTTATATCAAACACATTGAAGATGATAGCCAATGCAAAGAGATAGCGCCATCACACGGACAGTCATTGCATCAATTGACTGTGTGGTGCTGGGATTATTGTTACTTTACATGGTGTTTAAAATGTAGGAAAACATTTTACCATAGCATATATTATCTGTGTAGGAAATATATTTAAAGGTTTCCTGCCGAGATAAACTAACTAGTGTGCAGTTTGAACTAATGTGTAGTGATCAATTGCTTAATAACTAATTAGTAGTAGTAATTAATTGCCTAATAACTAATTAGTAGTAGTAATTAATTGCCTAATAACTAATTAGTAGTAGTAATTAATTGCCTAATAACTAATTAGTAGTAGTTATTTGAAATATTAGTTATTATGCGGTATGTGTTCCCAAGAAAAATAATGTAGGAATATTGTAATTTAATTAAAAAGTTAAATTTTTTTAAAGGCAATATTTTTCCATTATGTTTAAAATATATAAAACGTATTCTTTATAACATTTTTATAGAAGTACTTATAAGTTATATTATTTTTATAGAAGTACTTATAATTTATAGCTCTTTGTATCTTTATTTTTGTGAAAGAATTCTTCAATGAGAAATGAATATATAATACCATTCACCTATAAATAAATATAAAGAGCTATAGTTCAATTAAGGTAATAGATATATTATAGTACTATATTAATGGTAAGAGTACTTACATTAATGGTTAGAGTACTTATATTAATGGTAAGAGTACTTACATTAATGGTTAGAGTACTTATATTAATGGTAAGAGTACTTACATTAATGGTTAGAGTACTTATATTAATGGTAAGAGTACTTACATTAATGGTAAGAGTACTTATATTAATGGTAAGAGTACTTACATTAATGGTAAGAGTACTTATATTAATGGTAAGAGTACTTACATTAATGGTAAGAGTACTTACATTAATGGTTAGAGTACTTATATTAATGGTAAGAGTACTTACATTAATGGTAAGAGTACTTACATTAATGGTAAGAGTAAATAGGAAGGAGAGATAATAGAAGTTTCATTGAACTTGACCTTTAGGTATAATTACGAGAAAGAAAAATACACCTTCATGAAGAGGGAAAATACACCTTCATGAAGGGGGAAAATACACCTTCATGAAGGGGGAAAATACACCTTCATGAAGGGGGAAAATACACCTTCATGAAGGGGGAAAATACACCTTCATGAAGGGAGAAAACACACCTTCATTAGTGTGCTATTTGTCAATAGTTTACACATTGAAAAAATTAGGGTTATGACAAAGAAGATCAAGCAGGGTCCCCTCTTAGTTTTCTATGGCCCCACCATAACTTTCTCAATGGGTAATATAGCAATATATTTATATTTAAAAACAGTAGGTGAAGAAAGTGTGCTATTTGCAAAATAAAAAAATAATTTACATTTTACGTCTGTCTTGAAATTATTCTAAAAATAATTTTTTTTAAAGAAATTGTAAAAAGGGAAATAAATGAATTGTGAAAATATAACAGTAACTATTTTTTTGTACGTGTCCTAAATTGTGGAAACGTTCGATAACTCGAAACTTGCCCTAAATATTAACTAGCCAGAATAAATAGCACTTTGTTTGCAAGAACAACGTCAGACACATGCAAACATATATTTTTGACTTATCCATATAAATCTTAAATACTGATTATTTTGTCAAATGTTTCATAATTGTAGCTCAGGAATTAACTGCTAGAGAGGCTAAATGTCCTAACGATATACCATTAAATGTACGTACATTACATGTACCAAAATGCCTCTCCTGAAAAATAGCTATTTTAGAGTTATGATAGTGTACTCGCAATCGAGCGGTGTGTATTTTTATTTTTTAGGCGTCTTACCTCTATGAAGTGACAGGGAAAATCCCCTCCATATCATACCTACCGTACTATTTATAACTTTTTACCCTTTCAATAGATTAACAGTGATTGTATGTACGATAATTAAAAGTAATTAGAGACTTACTTGAAAGTAATAATTATTTGTCTTTATGTTATATAACACCAATGATAATGTTTATAGTTTGTATGACTTCTTTGCCAAAACTCTCCCCTCTTTCTACACTGTTATCGTACGTCTGGCAGTGCTAGCGAACAGCTGACTGCCAGACGTACGATAACTGTGTATAATTTGCAGTATTGTGTCTTTTCGATTGATTTTGTATCTAAAACAATGATTATAATTTGTTCTACGATGGGTAAAATTTATTGAATTTATTTTTTATTTCATATAATAAAAAAATGTATTTTGAATGAAAGTTAATGTTATTTTAGTTTATTTTTTAATATTTGCTGATTTAAATTTAATAATTGAAACGAAAAAAAAAATCATTAATCTTTCATTACCTAACAATTTCAATATTTAACATAGCTATATGAAAAATATATGAATAGATGTTTTGATAGTACCTGCAAAATTATGAATAAATAATATGAATATAATGTACTCAATATAGTTTAGGTATTAAATGGCCTATGTTCACTATATTTTAACCAGATCTGAGTTATTGATGGGATTGACCTTTAAATGACTATAGTGACCTTTGAATAGTTTACTGGGACTGTACCTAAATGAATTGGGTATAGTCCCTAAATGATAAATTCAATGGACTTTTAAATGACTAATTGACCTTTAAATGACTGAAATGGACCTTTAAATGACTAATTGACCTGTAAATGAATGAAATGGACCTTTAAATGACTGAAATGGAACTTTAAATGACTAATAGACCTTTAAATCACTAACAGACCTTTAAATGACTAATAGATCTTTAAATGACTGAAATGGACCTTTAAATGACTAATAGACCTATAAATGACTGAAATGGATCTTTGAATGACTATTAGACGTTTAAATAACTAATATATTTACGTTTAAATGACTACAATGACTTTCAATTAACAATAATGAACCATTGAATGACCACAATGGACTTTAAACTGACTCTAAATTCTAATTTTGACCTTTAAGTAACTTGATTGACCTTATTCTCCTTTAGTGTACATTCATTCCCCTCACGCTACCTTCACACTGTTTCAGGTGGCTTCTGCCCCTGATGTGGAAAGGACACCGCAAGGATCTGCAGACTGGAGACTTGTTTCAAATTGATGATTGTGATGAGAGCAGCAAACTAGCGGATAAAATAGAAAAGTGAGAAAATAGACGATAAGTACAGTCTAAGAAAAGTGTACGTCTGTAATTATTTTTTATGTTTATTATTGGTCTGAGACTCTTAAGTACATCACAATTTTTTTTGTTAGATTTGGCTCACCGTAAGAACACTTCGTTGTCGAGAAACGTATGGCTATCATTTAAAGAATATAATTTTTGAAACCTAATGTAAACAAATCTTCAAAATGAATTCTTTCTGATAAAACTGGTTTCAATACTTTAGGTTTATTAGCTTTCATTATATTAACAAATGAAATGGTTAGATGTTTATGGACCACACTGTATGTACAGGGTGACGCAAAAAAAAGGAAACCCATTTTCAAATTAGTTTATTTTACAAATTGTTAAAGCTAGAAATTTTCTAAATAACAGTTTTACTCCTTTACTTATTCTGCTTCTATCCTGAAAATCTGTTAAAGTTAGGACAAAAATTAAACATCCTGCAGCGAATTAAAAAAAGGTAATCAAAAATGGCTTGCGCGAGGACGAAATATTCGAAAAATATTACAATAGGTATAATTCATTTCATATGGATGTAAAAACATTAAATTATATTATTTTCTATAACAAGTAAAAGACAATTAAAACCATAATTATCATTTTAGAATAATGATGTTTGATATAAAATTGATATCTTTAATAAAATCGGTTCGCCGTTAATTTGTATCTCCTATTCGAAACCCTCAAACTGCAGCTTTCAAAAGAACAGTTTTTGTTGTGACAAGTTATTTAAACACTGAAAGATTTAAACAGATTGAATCTCATTTTGAACATAGCTTTCAGGAAAGATTTTCACCAATTATAAAACAATATTAACTTATATTAGTAAGTTCAAAACTGAAGAAACCACTTTATTTTGAACAAAAAACGATTAGGTCGCATGGGAACAGAACGAACACTTGAAAACATTAATCTTATTCATAAACAATTGATTGAGAATTCAAACATATCAATCAGAATGAATGAATTAGACATCACTAAAGACACATTTCACCGAATTGTTAAACACGATGTGAAGTATCATCTTTTCAAGAAGCATGTGAGGAACGACATCTTAGAACGTATTTACCGCAGTCTACATTTTTAAGATGGTTTCTGCAAAGAAATGCTCGTTTTAGAGTAGACATCGTGATTGGCAATGAAGAAGTATTTGCATGAATTAAAGAGTCGATTAACAAAACGTTAATTAAATGAAAAATAGATTTTTTTTAAATTTAACTACTTCTACCATATGGAAACAAATTATACCTATTCTGAACCTTTTTACGTTTTTCGTCCTCGCACAAGCCCTTTTTATTTAATTTTTTTCAATTCGCTGCAGCATGTTTAATTTTAGACGTAAGTTTACCAGATTTTCATGAAAGACGCAGAAAAATTATACAAATAAAACTATGCTTTTAGAAAAATCCTAACTGTAATAGTTTGTGAAATAAACTAATTTGAAAATGGGTTTTCCTTTTTTTCGCGCCCCCTGTATATAAGTAGAGCTGCATCTGTCTGTCCGTGTGTCACACTTACATTAAGAAATGCAAATTAAAGGAAATAATAGTAATTTGTGTCAATATCATGGCTACGGGTCACAGTGTTTTTAATTATGCAAGAATAACGTGCTCTCGAAGGTATCACTATCAATATTTGAGTAATTCAACTTTCAACACATTGGTCCGTGCCCTCAGATTTAAATGAAGCTATTAATTGAATAATCTATATTCTATACTAATAATTTCCTTAGTGTGTTTATTTATTTGGTGTCCGCTTTTACACGACGGGTATTAAACATGAAGAATGTAACTATGATACGCACGGGAATATATTGACTTGATATTTATATATCCTGTTTCTATTCAATTTTTAAATTTATTTAATCTATAAAATAAATTAGACTATGCAGAAAATTTAATTTTAATTGAATTCATTAAAAGTAACGTAATAATGGGAAATAAATTGGTATTGAATGATGACCCGTTATTTTTAACGGGAAAGTACACTAGTGATGATAATATTATATTTATATCATAGACTGATAGACATAGACTGATAGAGTTCATTTATTTTACGATAGAGGTTGAAAATAGTTCTTTATAAACTTACATTGTAGACTATAAGTAATTTCTAATTATTCAGTTAATGAAATCATTTATTTCACTCGTATAAGATTTAGTATTCATGCTACCACCTGTTAACATACATCACCGATATCTGTCCGGGACGTCACCGGTCAGTGTTTTTTTTATCACTGAGAGGAGCCGGTAGCTACTGTGTGAATATGTCCGTTGAAATTAATGTAACGATACATTTTTTCACTGACACCGAATCACTGAGAGGAGAGTGACGGAGACGAACAGAAAACGTGCCGGACGGATATCGGTGATGTGTGAAGCATCCTTTAAGCGTGACAGACCACAGACAGACAGACAAATAAAGATAAGGAAACTATTATTGGGGGTGATGAGTAATAATAAGTAATACTTCCATTTAAATGTACAAGAAGTTATCAACGATATCTTTATTCGTTAGTTTTCCTGGATGATACTCGATACAAAAACTGTAAAATGACCTCATAGATTTTAAAGATTATCACCTACTACTGAAACGGTGGCCGGTCATTTGATCCCCATACCATTTGATCCCTGGTGATTTGATCCCCATACCATTTGATCCCTGGTGATTTGATCCCCATACCATTTGATCCCTGGTGATTTGATCCCCATACCATTTGATCCCTGGTGATTTGATTCCCTGTCATATTTTTGGTTTGCTTATTTACTTAACATACAATAATTTATTACGATAATTATTTCTAAATAAAAATCTATTATTTTAGTAATAAATAAAATTATAGAAACAAATTGATATCTAGCTACTATTTATAATTTTATATAGTAAATTTATACATAATAAAATTAACAGAATTCAAACAGCTAGAACTGATTATCACCAACAAATAAGTTATTTTCTATTTACAAATAATTTACGTTAAAAACTAGTCAGTAAACATCTTATTAAGTGTTGGAAATATTAACCAGCTATTGATTAGTTCATTCGCGAGCTAAGTGAATATTCTTAACTTTCAGTTAAGCTGTTTTCGCTGAAACTATTGCAAACATATATTGTATATATAATTCCAGATCATGCATGTGGGATAGATTCAAAATAATTTTTTGGTAAATAGTATGCCTATTAAATTTTTGCCAAAAATTTTTTTCCGATCTATCCCACCTGCATGATCATAATGTTTGTATTAGTTACGGCGAAAACAGCATAATTGAAAACCGCACTTAAAATTGTCAAAAGTTACTCCTCAATTAGTTTCTATACCAGGAGAAATAATTACGAGACAATAAGAGTGAGGCATGCCTGTACATTTGATTTTACAATTAAATATTTTTTGTTGCCGGAATGTAAATTTGAAAGCATTGTTATTTATTTGAATAAAAAAGGTTCAAGTTCTTGTTTTTACACTCATAACTTAGTATTTTTTAAGAAACTGAATAGACTGTAAGTTGCATATATCTATTATATGTAATGTAATTAATATATGCACCAATAATAAATGAGTACTAGGTTTATAAACGGAAAATATGACGGGAAATCAATTGACCGGGTATCAAATAACCGGGAATCAAACGGTACAGGGATCAAATGACCAGGTATCAAATGACCGGGAATCAAATGGTACGAAGAACTAATGACCGGGAATCAATTGATCGAGAATCTAATGATGTAGGGATGAAATGACCGGGGATCAATTGACCTAGACCCAACTAAAACTAACACTTAAGGTTATAAAAACATAAATTATAGTACCCAATATGTCTAAATACACGTAGCCTCGGATTGACAGTTACTACATTATTTTATATTTTGTTGTCATAGCTGTTGTGTTCCGAAGCTTCTGATAGTATTACAATGTAATACTAATAATCAAATATTGTGTCCGATCACTGAACGTAATTTTTAGGACCTTGTGTTTTGTTGGGGAGAAGGTCAAAATAATTTGCACATCTCGAAATACTATAAACTTGAAGGTTCTTCTCATAGTATTTTTGTTGTAAGTTGTTTCTACGCATATTGATAGAATTTTCCGTGTTTTTTTTAAGTTACAGCTCTGCAATAACAATAAAAAAACAGCAGCGGTCATGCTAAGGTTATTAATTTTTTTTAAATTTGCCTCCGGTATTTTTTTTAAGTATATATGTATTTAGTTATGAGTTGTATTATTTTTTCTTTCATCTGATAATAAATGTTACACTGTTTAATGGTATCCATGATACCTGCAGGTATCATGGATACAAATGAAAATATAAATTAAATAACAATTATTTTCGTTTTTTTCTCATATGACCGAAGATGTGGAACTGACCGATAATTCATAACATTCCCTTCCTAAATGGTTTAGCTGTACTTTATTATTTTTTCAGATGTTGGGAGAACGAAAAGGTTCGAGCCAAGGCTAAGGGTTCGAAAGCCAGTTACGCCAGAGCTATTTTCTCATGTTTCGGATGGAGGTACCTAGGCATTGGATGTCTGGCTGCTATAGAGGAATGTGTCCTGAGGTATGTCTTATTGTTCAAACTTTTGAATTTTTTTCCGAATTTGTCTTCAAAATATTCTGAAAAAAAATGATTTTTTTTTTAAGTTTCAGTTTCATCCAATGTTTATCTTTTTCCCCCAATCTGTCTATATATCTATATTTATATATTAACTTATTCTGCATAGCTCATCTGACTCAGTAATGAATGAGTCAGGAGATGTACCGACTGTGTCTAGTAGCTATACAGTACAGGTTCTTACCAGACAATGTCCCATAAAATTGTAGTGGTTAGGGCTGGAGACTACGTAGGGTAAGTTACGAATTATCGGTCAGTACCGAAGATGTAGTACTGACCGATAATTCGTAACTTACCCTATAGGTGTAATTTAGAAGCTACTTTTTTATGAGCTTTGATTATAGTTTTATTGTAAAAGATATTTTAAGGAATATTAATTATTGGAATGAGAATCTATTAAAAAAGCGATTCAACATTGACAAGATATAATAAGATACATTACTTAGACAAATTGAACTGTTATTCATTTTTATGTAACAAGTTGTATATTGAATAAAATACTTTAATATTCATATCAAAAATGTCTTTAAAACGACTTAAAGTATACACGATATATACATTGAATAACTACACGTTGTGAAACGTTAGGCAACTGAACTAGTTGCTGACGTCAAATGTTTTTGTTGTTTGTTGGTAAGAATACTTTCTACGTTAATGTTTTAGAATACTCTATACTTTAATGTTTTAGAATACTCTGTACTTTAATGTTTTAGAATACTCTGTACGTTAATGTTTTAGAATACTCTATACTTTAATGTTTTAGAATACTCTGTACTTTAATGTTTTAGAATACTCTGTACGTTAATGTTTTAGAATACTCTATACGTTATTGTTGTAGAATACTCTATAATTTATAGTCTATACGTTACTAATTAATATAATTAGTATGTTTAAAGTGTTTATAAAACTTTCATGTATTTGAAACCTCGTGAATTGAAAATAACTAAAGTAAAACTTTATATAACTTTTCAGTTATATAATGTGTGGGGCCACTTACCCATATTACGAGTTCTGAATCGTCACCTCTTATACAGGGCGACCCACAAAAAAGTTTACCCAACTTAAGATTCATTATTTATTTATATTAATTCAAAATTGGGTTCACTTTTTTGTTGGTCACCCTGTACTTAGCTCCATATCGCCACCTTTACCCAAATATAGTAACATATCTTCATCGGTGAGGTACTGCTATTAGAAATAATAAACCAATGGTAACCTAATAGTATTAATATACTATCAATGAACTGCTAGAGCAGTGATAGTAGTAATGGTGAGTTAGTGATGGTGATAGTTAGTGATGGCGAGTAGGTAATTATTATCAGTGCATCCTTTGAAGTCTCCATTTCCTATGTTTAGCTGAGTCATGTTGCTTAGAATCACCACCAAAGATGTTGGTTACAATCATCGTTCAAGATGTTGGTTATAACCATCAATTAATGTGTTGATTATATAAGCAATGAAATGATCAAAGGGACTTTGTTCACTAATAAATTAATTAATTCATTATGAAGATGATATGCAGTTTTGTTTTGATGCTTGTGTAATGAACAAATATTCAGTTTGAGTATTTGTAGAGAAATTTATTTGTACTTTTTTTAAAAAGTTAGCTTATAATTTTCTAGAAATCGTTATTTAGCTATGTTTAAAAACTTTAAAAAATATGGATTGGCTATAGATTTTTTTCATTATATACAATTGTTACATAGAAACTTAAATATTGCATGATTAAGACGTGTGATAAATGTAGAAATCAGGTTTCAAAATATGAATGACGATAATAAGACCTAAAATTAAACCTATAATAGAGAAATTACAGAACAAGGCAAATTAAAAATACTAAATATTATTAACTATCAAAACAATGCTTGTGCAATCAATGTAGAAGTCCGGTAATTGTGTATGCAGCCCGTATTGTAAAATACTATAGGCGACATCCAACATCAGTTATAAATGTGATACAAGAGTGAACCTTTAGTACCAAGATTGTGGCATCGCAAATTTTATTCTTAAGGGCCGTACACACGCAGAGTTTTTTAAGTCTTTCCACCAGACTTTTTGCTAAGCTCCTCCTACTTTTTCCACGAGACTTTTGAATCATATAAGAAAAATCTATAAATTTTTATTTATTTCAGTTGGTTTCCATGATACCTGTAAAAGAACCGGGCGTGTGTACGGCCCTTTAGAAAGAAAGTTGTGGTGCACTTGAAGCCCAAATAGGATAAACAGTTTATTCAACATTTTGATCGCTTTACCAATTCATATCGAGTACAGAATCTATATACCAGTTAAACCTTTTTACTCACCATATTACGCTTCCAATTATTTACTCATAAATAGTAGATCGTTTTTCCCTATTTGGAATTCACTTGATATGGCCTCACAATTTTTTTCTCTGGTTGGGTTACGTAATGATAATCTTCTCTCTATGTTCAAAATGACGATAATGGTTTAACAGAGAGTCCCTTGTTTTTATTTTCCTTCTCACGTGATATGTAGGTTAGTACTTAGTGGTTGTTACAAACATTAACCCCTCCCTCTCCAAGTCCCCACTCCCCCTCCCTGATAATGATATGATTCAACAGACTGATTCAGCCCGTTTTACTGGGCTGGCTGGTCCGACATTACCAGGATTCAACTGAAAGTCCCATTGGGGGTCCAGCCGTGTGTGGTGGGGCAATAGTAGCCGTTTCTGTGATCCACATATTCGTGTACCATCCTTTTAACTTTATGTGTCGACAAATGAGTCTCAAGTTGAGAGTTGGTTCGTGTGCTCTCATCTACAGGAAGGTTTGTCTACAACTGTTTCAGGGTGAATGAGGCTAATCTACCTTTTAGCGGGAAAATGGTGATAAATACCTAGGTAAATGGTGCTTCACTATCTAGGTAAATGGTGCTTCACTACCTAGGTAAATGCTGCTTCACTACCTAGGTAAATGGTGCTTCACTGCCTAGGTAAATGGTGATAAATACCTAGGTAAATGGTGCTTCACTACCTAGGTAAATGGTGCTTCACTACCTAGGTAAATGGTGCTTCACTACCTAGGTAAATGGTGCTTCACTGCCTAGGTAAATGGTGATAAATACCTAGGTAAATGGTGCTTCACTACCTAGGTAAATGGTGCTTCACTACCTAGGTAAATGGTGCTTCACTACCTAGGTAAATGGTGCTTCACTACCTATATAAATGGTGCTTCACTACATGGGTGAATGGTGCTATACTACCTAAGTAAACGATGCTAATTTACCTACTATGGAGCAAATAATGCTTAACTACCTAGATACATGGTGCTATGCTACATACCTAGGTGAATGGGGCTATTCTACCTAGTACCTACTAGACAGAAAAGGATGCTTAATACCAAGGTTACACTATCTAGGTTCTAGGTGTATCGTGCTATGCTACCTTAATAAAATGTTGCTTAATACCAGGATGAATGGTGCTTCAATATGTCTAAATAAATAGTGTTATACTACCTTTATTAGAGGATGAATTTTTCTCTCTGAACCAATAATCAAAGTGGTTCCACTCATTCTTCACATCTTGCACCACTATGCTTATCTTTAACATATTCTAACGTCGGTTCCAAAAGGGTGTCCTGATTGATGCATGAATCACAATAAGGGAAAAGTCAGGAATTTTGTTGAACAAGATCAAAATGAAAATTATTTTTTCAATATGTTTTCTTCTCTATTCGAAATATAATGATAAATGTGTTTATAATTTTTTTCCTTTCCGTTTCAGCATCCTTCAATTAACATAATTTCATTCACTTCGCTACCTAGGTTTACGTGGTCAAAACAATGTTTTTAATATTTCCTCTGATCTTTTTTTCCGTTTCCTTCAGAGCATGTTTATCTTGCACTATTTTTTTCATAATACCTATTTCATTTATTTGGGTTTATATGAAATATTATTCACTACTCTAATTTAAGATTCTAAATTATCCTTTTTTGTTATCTTAGGTACAGAAATATTTCTCCTATGTAGATATCTAAGCTACAGAAATAAAACTATCTGCTATAGGTTGTTTCAATCACGAACCTCCAACAATAATAGTGGTGAATCTTTTAGAAAAAAATGCACCTATTTTTAATTTGGTTGATTAACATTCTTTTGGATGTGAACTTCGGGAGTTACAGGTTTCTATTTATCTACTCTATTATTACATTTCTAACATGCCTTTACTGTTTATTTCGCTTAGTACGACCTTATAATTATATCGTCTATACGAGCAGTTCGTTCGTACTAAGTGAAGTTCATTCAGTCATCCTGTCCATCCTCACTCTTGGTTTCCCATGACAGAATTGGACAGCCTATCGCTCTAGGTCTCCTAATTCGTTATTTCAACGAGGAGCCTGGCTTCACAGAGGACTGGAAAGGTTGGCTTTTTGCCACCCTCATTGTCCTTGGCTCTGTCTTCTACATTTTCACCCATCATCCTTTTTTCTGGGGCATTCAGAGGATTGGCATGCAGCTGAGAATAGGCAGTTGCGCACTGCTCTATCGTAAGGTAAATGGGCTTTGTAACATTCTGCATTTTAAAATTCTTATGGGTTTCCGTGTTAAAGTTACCTTTGCATGAATAATCTAATTGGGATTTGGACAGTATGGTTAATAAATCTTAGAAACTCACTTTAATTAAAGGCAAAATAAGATTGAGGATATATGTATTCACCGTTTTTATCGCTCCCTCAGACATTTCAAGTTAAGGATTTCTCTACCACTTTGACCTTTTTCTTTCAATTCATTACGCTAACTCACGACCGTAACACCTTAATAACATCATGTTCCTCACATTTAATCAATCTTCACCTGATAATAGGCACTCAGACTCAGCCAAAGCTCTCTCGGTGAAACTACAGTAGGCCAAATGGTCAACCTGTTGTCCAATGACGTAAACAGATTCGACACCTCGGTGGTGTTCATCAACTACTTGTGGGTGGGACCGCTACAGGTCAGTTATGTTCTTAGCCCTTGAATTACAATTTTCCTTAACTATGCCATGCATATTAATGTGTAGATACCATTTCTAAGGTTCATGTTTGTGTAATATGACAAAATAATAATCCAATGTAGAATTACACTTTTAGACCATCTATCTATTCTATGTATAATCTACACTAGTTACTGCAAGCGAACTGTGCAGTGTTATACGATGGAACATCCAATGTGTTTTAAATAAAATGTATTTTATTAGTGTTTTCATATGGCTGTGACTGTTCTTCTTTAACATTTCCTTTTCTCTCTCAGTTGTTGATCTCATCAGCTATCCTGTGGTACGAGTTAGGACCATCCTGCATGGCTGGCCTCATTCTTCTCATCCTTTTCGTGCCTCTTCAAAGTAAGATTTAATGTTCTGTTGATAGCTGCTTTAGAGCCACCTTCTTATTTTCTTGTTATTGGCTTCAATATTTTTTTGGATCGAGAATGCAAATTTTGTCAGTATATTACTAATAGTGCAATTTTTTTAGAAAAAATAGTGTCTAGTTAGGTTAACGTTTCAGTATTCAGAAAATAGATCAGAAACTTACAAAGGTAAAATTTGTTGGTAAAACCTGAAAACTGCAATTTTCCCCTTACAACGAGTTCATACAAATACGACTTTTTCACTAATTTAGTAATTTATTTGAATACATCTAATATTTGTGATAAGACAAAAGTTGTTGTAACTTTATACGTGCTATTTTCCGCCTGATCAACATCACCTTTTTTCCATCTCAGGTCACATGGGTAAGGTTTTCTCGAAGCTTCGTGGTGCGACAGCCATCAAGACTGACAACAGAGTGCGCGTTATGAACGAGATCGTGAACGCTATGAGGGTCATCAAGATGTACGCCTGGGAAATGCCTTTCAGTCAACTGGTGGCTGATGCTAGGAAGTGAGTGATTGGACTTCGTGATGTAGAATCTTATACTTTAATTAAGGTAAGTTACGAATTATCGGTCTTTTTCACAACTTCGGTCATACAAGGAAAAAACGATATAATAATAATGTTATTTTAATTGGTATCTATGATACCTGCAGGTATCATGAATATCAATTAAAATAATGATTATTATGTAGTTTTTTTCTTATATGACCGAAGATGCGAAACCGACCGATAATTCATGATTTACCATATAGCTAGCTAAGTCATATTGCTTCGAAATAAAATGAGTTTTATAGTGACTGTAATTTTTTTTAGGCATTTTAATTTTTTTAATACGACTTTATTTTTCATAGGTTGCCCTAGATTTAGAAGCTTTATGTTTAAATGGGCTTTAATGTTCCTGTTTAGTTTGGTATGGGATTTCTATCCCCATTTCCCTTTAGGTATATAGAAAGCAGTTTGTTTTAGTAAATGAATAAAATAACTAAATAAATGGGACTTTTATTTAGGTCAAACTTAATATCTTTGATTTTTGTAAATTAAGTCAATCAGACAGTAACTAACAAAAAAAATAGCTCCATGTTCTATTATATAACTCTGTTTTTTTTCAACATAGCTAGTTTATATTTCTTTTATTCGACATCAAAATATTAGGGTTTATTTAAATATCTTCTATATATATATATATGTTCTAGATCACGAATTTATTGTGAAAACTTCATTTAAACATTATTGATTATTATATTTCTTCGGAAAATATTGAACATTTTTTCCCCAACTATTTTGATTGAAATATAAAATTTGTAATATAAAAATTGAAAAAAAAATTCTTTGAAATATGAAATTGAAAAAAAAGTTCTTTGAAATATGAAAATTGAAAAAAAAGTTCTCTGAAATATGAAAATTTACAAAAAATTCTGAAATATGAAAATTTACAAAAAAATTCTCTGCAATATGAAACTCACGAGACAAACCATTCTCTCTTCAGGCTGGAAATAGGTGTTATAATGCGCACGAACTACTACCGCGCTGTGAACATGTCCCTGTTCTTCACCTCCGCTAAGATGGTGGTGTTCTTAGCTCTCCTGACGTATGTCCTGACAGGCAACACCCTCACTGCTGAAAAGGTCTTCGTCACCAGTGCCCTCATCAACAACGTCAGACTCACCATGACTCTCTTCTTCCCCTTCGGTATCGCAATGGGATCTGAGACTTTGATATCCTGCAAACGGCTGCAGGTACTGTCATCATAGGGGTTTGGAATTACTTGATAGTCAATTGTGACTTAGCCTTTAGTTATGTGGCTAAGAAATTAAATATTTCAAGATTTAGATTCATTTTTTTTATTTAAAGACTTTTTTAATTTAAAAAGACGATTAGCTATTATAATTTTAAAATACAATTTTATTAAATTTAAATAGGCCGTACTTTTCCTTATACAGGGTGGCGCAAAAAAAAGGAAACCCATTTTTAAACTAGTTTATTTTACAAACTATCAAAGATGGAATTTTTCTAAAAACACACTTTTATTAATCTACTTTTTTTGCATCTATTTTGATAATCTTTTGAAAGTTAGGACAAAAATTGAACGTCCTACAGCGAATTAAAAAAAGGTAAATAAAAAGTCTTGCGCGAGCACGAAATACACATAAAAATTCATAATAGGAATAATTTACTTTCATATGGTAGTAGTAAAAATTGAATCCTATAATTTTTCATTCAATTAACGTTATTGTTATTAACTCTTTCATTCATGGAAATACATCTTCATCACCAATTACGATATCTTCTACAAAATGTGCATTTTTTTGCAGAAACCGTTTTGTAAAATTTAGGCGGTGCGGTAAATCAGTTCTAAGAGTTTGAGCCTTGCATACTTCTTCAAAAGAGAAAATCTCAAATCGTGTTAAACAATTTAGTGAATTGTGTCTTTAGTGATGTATAATCCTTACCTACTGATTGATATTTTTATATTCTCAATATGCTGTTCATGAAAAAGATTATTGTTTTCATGTGTTCATTCTTTTCGCCTGCGACATGATCAGTTTTTGTTCAAATTTAAATGATTTCTTCAGTTTTGAACTTATTAACATTTTTCAATACGGTTTTATAGTTGTTGGAAATCTTTCCAGAAAGCGTTGTTCAAAATGAGGTTCAACCTGTGTAAAACTTTCAGAGTTTAAAAAAATTGTCACAACAAAAACTCTTTGTTCTTTTGAAAGCTGTATTTTGAGGGTTTCGAATAGGAGATAAAAATTAACTGCGAAATGATTTAATAAAGATATCAATTTTACCTTCAAAAACCAACTTTCAAATGGTAATTATATATTTTATTTTCTCTTATTTGTTACAAAAATAGTAGAATTTATTGTTTTTACATCCATATAAAATGAATTATACCTCTTATGATTTTTCTTCATATATTTCGTGCTCGCGCAAGCCCTTTTTATTTATCTTTTTTTAATTCGCTGCAGGATGTTCAATTTTTGTCTTAACTCGTAACAGATTATCAATATAGATGCAGAAAAAGTAAACAAATAAAAATATGTTTTTAGAAAATTTCTAGCTTTGATAGATTGTAAAATAACCTAATTTGAAAATGGGTTTCCTTTTTTTTTGCGCCACCCTGTAGAAACAAGAATAATAAAATCTTTACTTTAAATTATATCACATATCAAAGAGTTGAATACATTTTGATCTCTCAACCACAGGCTTTTTTCGAGATGGACGAGAGACAGGACTGCAATCGTGTTCGTAGGACGGACAAAGTGGGTCCCAACGAGAAGAAGGGCGTGGACCTTGCTAACGTTAGAGCCATGTGGACCAGCACCACCTCTGACAGGGACACTCTCAGCGATATCTCTGCCAGTGTCAAGGCAGGACAGTTGCTGGCAGTTATCGGACCTGTGGGTAGTGGAAAGGTGAGTCTGCTGTGACAGTTAGTACCAGAGAAAACTATTCAGTGAGGTGCAAGATTTCTTATAGGGTAAGTGACGAATTATCGGTCAGAGCTATAAGAAAAAACTATATATTAATTTATTATTTAACTTCTTTTTGATTGGTAGCTATCTATAATTTTTATATACTTTTAGTCTTTTTTATGTGAAACTGACCAATGGTGATTCATTTAAATCAACTCTCATTAAAAGGAAATCTTTCAGGTATGGCTTATATTTCAAACCTCATCAATCTATACTAATAATTTCCCACGTGTGTTTATTCATTTATTTGGTGTCCGCTTTCATTCGACGGGTTTTGAACATGAAGAATATAACTTATAATACGCACGGGAATATATATTATTTGATATTTAAATTGTTTTTATTCAATTTTTGTGTGTATTCTATCTATAAAATAAAGTAGCTATCAGCTTATGCAGAAAAATAAATTTTAATTGAATTAACTGAAAGAAACTAATAACGGCTAATAAATTGGTATTGAAGACCCTTTGTTTTTAACGGGCAAATACACTAGTTATTTACTAATTCTATTCATCTTTTGTACACTGAAATTTTCTTCTCATTTTATCTGGGTAAATAATGAATTACCAAAAAAGACCAAAATGTAAACTGATCATCTTTCAAATACGTTCATTTGTATATTTCAACATCTTATTGAACTCTAATAACTTACTTACTTGAAGTGTATTGTTATTAATAGCTTCCCAACATCTTTCTGATATATGATCTGTTCTTTGCAGAGTTCTCTACTCCACACGGTGATAGCGGAACTGCCTGTGTCGGAAGGTACCATCACCGTCAAAGGGAAGATAGCTTACGCGGCGCAAGAGCCCTGGATTTTCTCTGGCTCCGTCAAGCAGAACATTCTCTTCGGCCAGAAGTTTGACATCAAGAAGTACGGGGAAGTGATAAAAGGTATTTACTCTTCACATTAGGGGCGTACAATTGAAGAATGTTTACAGTTGGCCGACTAATGCCTAATACATTCTTGTTTTTAATTGAAAAAATATAGTCTTTTTAAATAAATTAAATAAAGAGTACATTGATTACGACTGGTTGAGAAGGTGATAGATACAGCTTTCATACATACTTCTATTCTTGATACAGAATTAATCTTAGATTTAAGTTGAAAAAAATGAACTACTACTTCAATTTCAAGTCATAGAAAGAACTATAGGATTTATAATTCATGCTACCACATATGATTTAATGCACCATAAATACATCAAGCTAAATATTCTCTTTTCACCATTCACAGTTTGTGGCTTGGAGGCAGACCTGAAGCAGTTACCCTGTAGTGATGAGACCCTAGTGGGGGAGAGGGGGACTGCACTCAGTGGGGGGCAGAAGGCGAGGATAAACCTGGCCAGGTGAACAACGCACTGCATGTCAACTGCATATACATTACTCATAATTACTAATTTAAGACTCGACCGCGAGAAAACCAACTCAAAAATAGATATTTCTGACAGATATTTTACACAATTGAATATCGCTTTTGCTTCTTATAGCCTGAAAATTCATACCCTCTCCGATAATTAGGGAAACACAACATAAGCGTCTTCCGATTTCGAATCTGTGTAATTATTGCTTTAATAACGGACCATTGTGGCACTTGTGCTACTTTCAGTCTCTGTCAAAGGATGGGTCGGTATTTCGCGGGGGAGAGTCTTAAAAATAATGAATAAATCAGACAAAGATGTCCAAAGGTTTAACTTTTAGATTATCTTCACTGTAAATTGTTTCACTTTCAAATATAATTTTAAAATATGAATAATAAGAATCAAATGGCCTGGAGAGGGAATTAGAGCTGAAGATAATAGTTAGCTTACTTACCACATGTACGGAAATGGACCAGATAGAGGATTTATTTAGGAATTAGCTATGATTTATTCACAAATAGGGAAACACTCAAGAATTGTAAATACAGTCAAAGCTAGAGCAACTTCATTGACAAAAAAATTTATATAAAAAAGCTTCTACCTAGGGTAAGTGACGAATTATTGGGCGCTTTTTGTCATATATCTTCTTCTATATAATGAAAAATAATATAAATGATATTTATTTAATTTGGATTGGTATGGTATCCATGATACCAGCAAGTATTATGGATACCAATTAGGTACAATATAAAATTTAATATATGTAATAATAATTGTACCATTTTTTCTTACATGATCAAAGATGTGAAACTGACCGATAATTCATAAGTTACCCTGCTTCTTTCACTCCCCTTTCTACTTTCCAAATATCCCCTTTAACATGTTTCTTTTCACAGGGCTGTGTACCTAGACGCAGACATCTACCTGTTGGATGACCCTCTGAGTGCCGTGGACGCGGTGGTGGGGCGGCACCTCTTCAGGAAGTGCATCAAAGGACACCTCAAAGACAAGGCTGTCATTCTAGTCACACATCAACTGCAGTATCTAAAGTCTGCTGACAACATTCTGGTGCTGAATGATGTGAGTAGAATGTAGAACATTTTAGAGGACACAACAATCTGGTGCTGACAATTTTCCTTTATAATACTCCAAAAATCTCGTTAGACACACGTTAGAAATGTCATTTTTTATCAAGTTTATTATATAAATTTTTTATCTATCAATAGCTATCTTCCACTTTTCTTTTAAGGTTAGAAGCATTTGTTGCCACTTTACCTGTTACTACTGGAGTGGTCTCACTCGTTACTTTATTTCTTTTTCAGGGTCAGTGCGAGGCTATGGGTAGTTACCATCAACTCATCAACTCCGGTGTCAACTTCACAGCCCTCTTCAAAGACGATAAAGACACAGCAGCCAGAGTTAACGCCATCAAACGGAGTGAGTAGTCATATTAGTCATAGTATTCTTGAGTAATTACATTAGTCACGAGTAGTCACATTAGTCATGAAGTGACTAGATAAGGAAATACAAGAGTAGGAATATGCCTAAAGTAGAGATTATAACGGCTATTGATATTTTGCTTTATCTAACTGTGCCCTTTTCCTCTCAGTGGGTTCCTCCCTCTCCAGACAAGGGTCTCTCTCCCGTAGCGGCTCCTTCAGGTTAGGGAACACCAACCCTTTACTGTCATCATCCACACTCAGCCTCACTGACTCTATGGCCTCGCAAGAACCACAGGTAAGCTAAGTGGCCTCACTAACCACATGGAATAGCAATAGGCAAGCAAGTGGCTATTGGCTTTATGGCATACACTTAGCTCCCTCAGCTCTTAATGTCCTTTCATATAGATCACTGATGTGTTTTGTTATACGATAAGTGACATTAAAACAGATGTTCTTAATTTAAGGTCAAATAATATTGCTGAGTTAGATGAAAATATTTGAATGATAGGAATAATATCTAATAGTTCACTAATCATTTTAGTAAATAATTTCAATAGAAAATCTAATTCATGTTTAATAAATTCACTGTGTTTTTTTTTAAATTTTCATGCAGTCATATGGAGATATTTACAAGGAAGTAGAAACTGAGAGAGATGAGGCTTCGATACCTTTACTAGTACTATTATATACTTACAATATGTGCACTTATAGTACTCGTAACGTTTTCTAGCTCTAGTACAATTTAGGTAGCTAACCAAAATAGTGCTGTCCAATTTTAAAAGAGAAAAGATAACGCTTCACAGTATGCAACTTATATTTAATATCACTATTTGCATCCAGCACCTTCTGCCCACGTGTCTCCAGATGTTCATTCTGCCTGTTCTAAAGCTGTGGGTTTTTGACGCAAAGAAATCCGAGGGGTATTAGTGCAAGTCGGCTTCATTCAGGATAGATTTCTCACGAATAAAATTATCTAGGAAGCGGAAGTTTTGCTAATCGAATGGCGCTAGGTCAGGTGATTAAGGTATGTGGCATGAAGTCTCCGACCCAAGTTGTGCTGTTTGATATCCCTAACCACTCACACGACAATTTGTTATGTGGGAAACGCACTCCTTACGATTCATCAGTGCTAGCTTCTTGTGGCGCAATGCCTGGTGTACACGTTCCAATTGCTGCGAGTGTGAAACCACTTGATGACTTATCCTCCTGTGCCAAGTATTAACTTGGGACAGCATCCTGAGATGACAATCTATGTCTGGATTAGAAGTTTAGTACTGTACGAAAGCAGTCGATTGAACAAGGTATAGCACGGTGGAGATAGAGCAACGATACGCCGACCGCCATTCGTTTTGCGACCGAAACCCCCGAGTTTTTACTGCAAGAGGATGAAACAGCTGGAGACACAATGGCAAAAGGTGCTGGATGCCGATGCCTATTATTCCGAAGACTAAATTAAAGTTACACATACTGTGAAGTGTTTTATTCTTCTCCTTTAAAAACGGACAGAACTTCTTTGGTTACCGTACTCACGTCATGTACACTTGTAGCACTCGACAAAATTTAATGTTGCACATTTCAAATTTGATGATATAAAATAACTATTAATATATTTCGTAGCTTTCTATTCCTGTACTGCATTTTGCTTTAGATTCACATAAGTTTTATTGAACACACTTTCTACTGGATTTTTCTCTGACTTGTTACGATTCATCCAATATTACAACGATTCACCCAATATTGCTACGATTCATCCAATATTGCTACGATTCACCCAATATTGCTACGATTCACCCAATATTGCTACGATTCACCCAATATTGCTACGATTCACCCAATATTGCTACGATTCACCCAATATTGCTACGATTCATTCAATATTGCTACGATTCACCCAATATTGCTACGATTCACCCACTAGCTATAGTTTAAATCTTGTCCTGCTTTTTTTGTTTCTGTAATTTTACTTTATTCAAGCTCTGACAATTTTATAAAATGAATTAAATGTTGTTTCCTTTTCTCTATGGTTATATAATACTATAATAGTACTATCATTTACATTTATTAATTATTTTCCAGGAACTCGATGATGACATCATCAAAACTACCATCACAGACACCAAACAAGTTAATGGAGTAAAAAAAGAACTGGTTAGTGTGATTACCTAGTAGTAAATTGCTATGATTGTTATTGCAATCATTAATTATTCAAAAAATTAGCTACTACCTAATTGTTTAAAAAATAAGTGCCTACCTGATAATTTATAAATGAGTACCTAGGCTAATTATTAAAAAAATAGTACCTAACAATGAAAAAATTAATACCTAGGTAGCTAATTTTTTCTCTCGTTAGTATCTAAATTCGTATAAGAGTCTCTAACACATTCACATTTAGTACCTAACTCTTTAAAGTTTGTTCCTGAAAGTTACACAGTTGGTAGCTAGTACGTACCTCTAGTTGAACCTTAATTTGTACACATTGTTCCTAATTTTTCTCCCCTCTTATCTATCCTTACCTGCCCCTTCAGGACAGCTCTCTCTCCTTGAAGCCTCAGACAGGAGAGATGCGTTCAGTCGGTACTGTATCTAGCAAGGTGTACCTCAAGTACTTCCTCAACGGGGGACATTGGATTGTGTGTGTGCTGCTCATGGTGCTCAATGTGGTGACACAGCTGCTATTTACACTATCAGACTGGTGGCTATCTTATTGGTGAGTATTTAAAGTATTTGGGACAATGAAAAAATTATATTCTGAAAAGTATTAAATAATTCTAGATACATAGATTATGTATCTACTGATGCTTTACTTAATTTTGTGGAGGATATATATCGGGTATTAAATGAAAAAAAACATGGTATAAGAATTTCTATTGACCTAAGGAAGGCTTTCGATACAGTTAGTCATGACATTTTACTAAGAAAGCTCTGTAGATATGGTATTCGTGGTGTAGCGTTGTCTTTGTTCAGTAGCTATTTGGATGGTCGTACTCAGAGTGTGAGGATCGGTACATCTATTTCTGGAGCTCGTGTGGTGTCGTCTGGCGTACCCCAGGGAAGTGTTCTCGGGCCTCTTCTCTTCCTACTGTATACAAATGACTTGCCTGAAATATCTAATAACGCTCAATTCACTCTCTTCGCAGACGACACCACTCTTGTATGCAGGGATGCTGATTATCATTCTCTGGTTGATAATATTAATTTTAATCTTTTCAAGTTGTACAGTTGGACATTGAACAATAAGCTTTCTCTAAATGCTAATAAAACATGTGCCATTTTGTTTACTAACCGTCCCCATGCAATTGTAACTCCTTTGATACTTGCTATAAACGATGTTCCTATTAATCTTGAAAAGTGTATTGATTTTCTTGGTATGAAATTAGATAACCATTTAAATTTTTCATCTCATATTACTAGCATTTGCACTAAGCTTTCCAGAGCAACAGGCATATTTCACAGAATTTGTCCTTTTGTTCCCCAAATAAATTTGATTAATTTATATTATTCTATAGTGTATCCATATCTACTTTATGGAGTTCTTATATGGGGAAGTGCATGTGAATCTCATATTAGTCCACTCATTGTATTGCAAAAGAAAATTATCCGAACTATAACCGGCTCTGATTATTTAGCTGCATCTAGACCTTTACTCCATAAAACTAAAATATTGACTCTAAAGGATGTGTATCGGTATTATTTAGGTATTCATATGTTCAAGTTAAATACTTCTGATATGATTAATCTTCCTGACCACTCCCACTTCACTAGATTCAGAAATAACGCTGTTCCCACTTTCCAGAGACTCACTCAATGTCAAAAGTCCATTCATTTCATAGGTCCTATTACATGGAATTCAATACCTCCTAGTATTAGAAATACTAACTCACTCTATAGTTTTAAAAAAGCATATAAGGAGCACCTAATTAGTATGTATCTTTCATAGCCACATTTTAACCTGCCTCGCTATTTTTCCTGTGTTTTAGATTAGGCTTTAGTTTAGTTAGGTCTTCTTTTTTGTAATTATTTTGTATGTGTAATTCTGATTATGTTATTTTTAGGTTGCCTGAAAAGTTTCACTTAGAAACTTCGCACAGGCTTGAATTTATTGAGATTAGAAAAGTATATATTGTATTAATAAGTTTGATTTAGTTTTTGTGTTTCTGTAACAATTTTTTGATGTTTGTTATTATTTTCAATAAAGTTATTTATTTATTTATTCTAAACTTGAATGGTATTTCCAATAAGTTGTTCCAATTACAGGACTAATGGAGAGCAGATGAAGGCCACTGCAGCCCTTAGTTACAATGAGACTAACACTAGCACACCTCAGATGTACGACTACGGTGAAGATGGCTACTTGGACACTGAGACTAACGTCATTATATACTCGTGTGAGTAGTGGAGGAAATGGAGGATATTTGTTTACCTGAGGTCTATTTCACAAGGGGCCTTTTTTTTAACAAAAATGCATCACGAAAAACGATAAATCTAAGTGTACATACAATACACATACGTTTATTCAGTTGTAGCGTTTTTCATGCACCTTATTCTTTGCTGTGGCATCAGAAAAACGCCCGTGTAAAAGGAGCTTTTGAGACTATTAGGTGAACTTGGAGGCTATTGGTTTACCTAAGAGACTATTGGGTTACCTTAGAGACTATTGGTTTACCTTAGAGACTATTGGTTTATCTAAGAGACTATTGGTTTACCTTAGAGACTATTGGGTTACCTAAGAGACTATTGGTTTACCTAAGATACTATTGGTTTACCTTAGAGACTATTGGGTTACCTAAGAGACTATTGGTTTACCTAAGAGACTATTGGTTTACCTAAGAGACTATTGGTTTACCTAAGAGACTATTGGTTTACCTAAGAGACTATTGGTTTACCTAAGAGACTATTGGTTTACCTAAGAGACTATTGGTTTACCTAAGAGACTATTGGTTTACCTAAGAGACTATTGGTTTACCTAAGAGACAATTGGTTTACCTTAGAGACTATTGGTTTATCTAAGAGACTATTGGTTTACCTAAGAGACTATTGGTTTACCTAAGAGACTATTGGTTTACCTAAGAGACTATTAGTTTACCTAAGAGACTATTAGGTGAACATGGAGGCTAATAAGTAGACACTGTGGCTGTTAGATGAACATATTTAGAGGTGACCATTCTTAAATAATTAAATTTGAATGTGCGATTTCTTAATTTGAATTTTATATTTCTAAATCTATTTCATATTTTGTAATAAAAGGCTTTTATTTTTTATTGACTAATTTCAATTTAACTGTAAAATGGTACGTGTAGTTATTGCATGCTTCATTCTATTGTTTTTCATTTATTTCCTAAATTAATTTATTCCAAGCTTGATAATTCCATTGATTTCTTTTCAGCTCTTGTTGGTGGTCTGTTTTTGTTTTCTTTTGGCCGAACTGTTCTCTTTTTCGTGGTGTGTATGACGTCATCACGAAGCCTGCACAACAAGATGTTCTCTGCTGTGATCAGAGTGCCTATCAAGTACTTCGACACGCACCCTATCGGTATGTGAATAGTGAGAGGCAAAATATTAATACTTGTTTCAGAGAAATATTTGTGAGAAATTATTACTTTTATTCTGAGTTAGAATATCAATAGATAGGGTAAGTTATTGATTATCAGTCAGTACCACATTTTCGGACAAGTAAGGAAAAAATATATTATGATTTTTATTTTTATTTGAATCTATGAATTAAAATCACAATTAAATAAAAATAATTCTATATTTTAATTATTTTTTTCTTACGTATCCGAAAATGTGGAACTGACTGATACCTAAGAACTCATCCTACTTGAAGTTTATGAAGCAATCCATTCTATTTATTGAATTAATAACCATTAGTGTAAGGACGTTACCCTGAAGTATGGTCTAACTGTCGATATATTCTGTTGAAACGAAAAAATCAAGAAATGGTGAATTTATAGGGTTCAAAAACCTTATTTAGTTCGAATTTCCACCACCAGGTCAGATTATGAACATTTCTAGCAGAGATCTAGGGTTCATAGACGAACGTATGCCAGAATGTCTTTATGATTACGTTGAAGTAAGAAATTGAACTTCACCACCTAGATGCTTTGCCAGTTTTATTTCATTTTATTAGCCTAACCTAATCCAGTTTTTATTCCTGAATGCAGTTTTATTGTTAATTTTTTTTTGTTAGTTAACTTAATGTATTATCTTTAGCTATATATATTTATTTTGTTGTGTCCTAAAAGATATTTAACAAGCTATTTCGTATAGGGTGTCATAGATACTAGGTAGCCTGTAGCTATGAGAGGTAATTGCCTATGTTTTATTATAAAAGCCATCTTAAATAGTAGCTATTATATTTAAAAGATATATTCTTGAATATTATAAAGGATTAATCTTCTGGTGAGTTCGTAGGCTTCATTTCCTATCACCTCTTCATTTTCCTCTTCCATCTGTGAATACAGCCACCTGCGATTGTGTCTCGTTTTACCACATTCATTGTGGAGTAACTGTATTTACGGAGTAGCTTTTTTCCATCCATGAACATTGTCACCAAATATTGGAAGGTGACTTTATTCAAATTACCACTTTTATATCAGACTGCTTCTTCCAGTCCCTTGTATTTAATTTCCTTTTGACGTCAGCGTTTTACCCATTGGTTCAAAAACAGACGTCAAACACTGTCGAATAAGTTGTTTAGTTAGCACTAATGTTGCTGCACTGAAACCTTACAGGACAGGTTCTGAATCGTTTCACCAAAGACATGGGACAGACAGATGAGCTGCTACCGTCTTCATTGTTTGATTATATCACAGTAGGAATCTATGCGTTCAATTATTAGCTTTCATATCCAAGGACTTTGTGGGCACTAAAGCTATCAAAGTGAAGTTAAATTATCGAGAAATAACATTTCGAAATATAACTGTGATGTGGGAATTACACTTTTATTTTTTATGTTATTTCTTGATAGACTGGCTTTACATAATTACAGTGTAACTCCTCTATAATGAACTTCTGTATAATGATTTTTTTTAAATATCTAGTGCTAAAATCCATCATTTTTCCATGTATATCTTGACTCGTACATAATGAAGTCAGCTCTATGTAGTAACATAATTGTAGTTCATTATAGAGGAGTTCTACTGCATTTCACGGTGTCTTTTGTTCTTAACGCTACCCACGAAATGTAGAACGACTTCCAGATTTTTTTTGGAATGAACACAGTTTATATTGAAATTTTTTTATAAGAAAAAGACCAGCCATCGAGTACGGCCTTTGCATCATATAATTAAAAAACTGTATCATATTTCATTCTTATAATTTCTTAGATAGCGTTCAATATTCCGTGAATTGTTGGCTTCCTAATTACAGATTTGCAATGGTTAAAATAGTAGACCACTGACGTCGTTGAACAAATTGCTAATTATACTGATTAGTAAACTAAATGTGTTGTTTACTGGTGATGAATAACTGAATAGCTACTAGCTATAAGTGATTTGCTTATCTTTTACGAAATAATACGCTGTGTTCTGACGACGTCGTAGGTTTACTGTAACTTCGGTCAGTGTTTTTAATTTCATGTTGCTTTAACAGTTTCAATTAAAATGGGATCCTGTGGTTAAATTCATCCCTAAAACCTTTAATTTCAAGTTATTTGATTCCCTATCGCTTCCCTAAATTTAAATTAAATATATCTACATATGATGTTCTAGAATAAATCTCTAAAATAAAGAGAGCGCCATTCCAACTCAGCTTATCGGTGGAATATTCCTATGTTATTCGTACGGGGATAAAAATGAGGTTCATTAGCTGACGATTTACTTAATCTTGGAGATTGTTAATTCAATATTTGGATTCCAAATATCTAACTGCATTCATTGCTGTTAAGTTTATTGAAATTAGTTTGCAATAAGAAATTTATGAATTATTAAAGCGTTTTCTGTGGGTGTTTTGAAAGGCTCCGCATTAACCACTGACATATATTAGACCACAGAAAACGTCTTAAATGACTCGTAACTTTTTAATTTCTAAACTAATTTCAAAAACTTCACAGCAATGAATGTGGTTGGATATTAGGTATCCAAATATCGAATTAATATTCTCCAAGATTAAGTAAATTGGCAGCTATACAGATGTTATTGTACATCATTTTTATCCCCGTACGAATAACATAGGAATATTTCGTTGAACAGCTGAGTTGGAACGACGCTCCCTAAACTTTAAAGGTCTATTGCGCTGATTGGTGTATTGTATTAGAAACTATCGAACTCTAGGTTCAGATTTTTGATATCGAACAATAAGTACCTAGGTTAGAAGCTTTCGCTCAATAAATACAGAAATTAGAAGCTTTCGAAATGCTTCATTTGTTATTACTCATGTTTTCGCTACCTTAGAAGCTTTTTAAATATAGGTTCATTTCCTTACTCAACAATGATCGCTAATTTCGTATTTTCAAGACAGGACATTTTCTCTTTCCGATATACTAAAATTTTCAGATATGGACCCTACCTATTATTTAGTAAAGTCGACTTCATAATTTCTCCTTGATTGCCTTCTCTTGATTACTAATAATAATGGTGTAAGTGTTACTGCTAGACCTTCATGCTGAACATATTCCATCCACACACAGGACAGATACTCAACAGATTTACCAAAGACTGCGGTCTTATTGACGAAATGCTACCTGTCGCAGTCTACGACGTACTGGCTGTGAGTCTTACATGTTAGTGTGGTGGTATGACGTACTGAGTGTGAGTCTTACATGTTAGTGTGGTGGTATGACGTACTGAGTGAGAGTCTTACATGTTAGTGTGATGGTATGACGTACTGAGTGAGAGTCTTACATGTTAGTGTGATGGTATGACGTACTGAGTGAGAGTCTTACATGTTAGTGTGATGGTATGACGTACTGAGTGAGAGTCTTACATGTTAGTGTGGTGGTATGACGTACTGAGTGAGAGTCTTACATGTTAGTGTGGTGGTATGACGTACTGAGTGAGAGTCTTACATGTTAGTGTGGTGGTATGACGTACTGAGTGAGAGTCTTACATGTTAGTGTGGTGGTATGACGTACTGAGTGAGAGTCTTACATGTTAGTGTGATGGTAATTTGTAATTGTTATATGAGTTTATTGTGTACGTGTAACTTTTCATTGTAGATAGACTGATAGAGTATGTATGAGTGTTTTATTATGTATATTATATGTGACTATATTGACTTGTTGTCACCACTATAAATATTTCTGACCATTTATTAAACGAAATAAATATTAATGTTGCATGGTATCTAGTAACTAGGTAAATAAAATATAAGTTTTGATAATCTTTGTGACTAGGTACATAGGTTGGATAAAAGATGTCAGGTTCAAGTAAAAGACACGCCCACTCAATAATTAGAAATGGAGAATAAAGAGAGTGACGTCGAATTGACAATGATACGCAGGACTGAAAGATGGCGAGATGGCAGAATACTTCCAAATTTAGTTTCCATTTTACAGACATAGAAACTATTTATAATACCTAGCTATGTCACTACGTTCTTGTTGATATAAAAACATGAATTATAAACTGAGATATCGACAATTCTTTCACTTTAATCTTAAATTTAACCATAAGTAATTATAAGTTTGCTCTCCTTACCATCTTTTTATCTTTTCCTTTGTTCCTATATGTTTTACCATTCTAAAAACCTATCCCAAACTCTTTTTTTATTGCATGAATATAACTAAGTTAAAATAACTTATTTAAATATTGCTTGCTACGTTTCCTTCCTCTTGATTTAAACTCAAACTGCTATTTAATTTGCTTAGTGGTTCTTTGCATGTTCCTAATTTTAGTTATTTTGTTTATCTACGTTAGTTTGATTATATTACCTGAAATTTCAATTAATTAAATGATTTATATCACACGTTCGGCTTAGGAAGAGTTTAAGCTACAAAAATTAAAAATTGAATTATGAAAATCTATCCTTGTTACTAAAATAAAATTTTGAGTATTGTTTCATCAGTATTTTATGCAAAGATAGGTAAGAGTATCTTAATTTTCCGTTATATCTCGGTAAACCTTCAAAATCTATCTACAAACTTCAGATACTCCTGAACAGTTACAAAATGTGGCTTGTACCCTTCCTCCACTTAACGGGTCATATATTTATCTCTACCACATTGTCTATATCTAAAAGCCTATCGTTACCATCTGTCTCACCATTGCCCTACTGTACAGATCATGCTGAACCTTTTGGCCATCATAGGGATGATCTCCTACCTCAATGTGTGGTTGCTGCTGCCCACAGTCTTCCTGTTTGGCATCTTCGTGTACTTCAGGAGGTTCTACCTCTCCACTGCCAGAGACATCAAGAGACTCGAGGGAATCAGTGAGTACGAAGTGGAGAAAGTAGAATAAATAGCAACAATTGAGTGGCTTGGCTTATGTGACGTCATACTTTAAAATCATAATCAGGGTAAGTTACGAATTATCGATCAGTTACACATCTTAGGTCATGTAGGAAAAAAAGAATATAATGATCATTATTCATGGGTGTCCATGATACCTGCAGGTTAGTACATAGTGTTTCTTGCAAGACCGAAGATGTGAAACTGACCGATAATTCTTAACTTACCTTTATTTTTTGTTAGTATATATTTAATGTTTCTTTTAGACGTCAGTGATATGGCCATTGGCTCCGAAGTCGACGTTAAATTCCTACTAAAATATATGAGTTAAATTTACGAATATTCAACCTAACAATTTTCCTCACATTTGCATCTAATTTCTCCTTTACATCTTCAGCTCGCAGTCCTGTTTTTTCACACCTGAGTACATCACTACAAGGACTGACTACTATCAGGGCCTTTAATGCTGAGCAAGCATTCGTGTCTGACTTCGATAACCACCAGGTAAGGTAACCACCAGGTAAGGTAACCGCCAAATAAGATAACCACCAGGTAAGGTAACCGCCAAATAAGATAACCACCAGGTAAGGTAAGGTAACCACCAGGTAAGGTAAGGTAACAACCAGGTAAGATAACCACCAGGTAAAAAGGTAACCACCAGGTAAGATAACCATCAGTCAATACTCTAGTTCATGAAAAGTGTTTAGTAATTACTATTATTTTGAACTGTGATTATTCTAGTTGTTAAGGCAAACAGGATAAAGGATCCATCAATCAATAAATAGATCCTTCACTCATGAAGTAATGGAGTTTGAGTTACGTTATTAAGCGTGAGTGAACGCTCTAAATATTTGTTACACCCTCTACCCTATTTTCTCCCATTTTTCTCCCACAGAACACCCACTCCTCCGCCTGGTTCTTGTTTCTGTGCACCACCAGGTGGTTTGGTATTTGCCTTGACTGGTTATCGTGTCTCTACATCGCCATAGTCACCTACAGCTTCATGGGCATGACTAGTAAGACTAGTAGACAGATAGTAATGACTAGTAAGACTACTAGGCACATAGTAATGACTAGTAAGACTAGTAGATACATAGTAATGACTAGTATGACTACTAGGCACATAATAGTGACTAGTAAGAGTACTAGACACATAGTAATGACTAGTAAGACTACTAGACACACAGTAATGACTAGTAAGACTACTAGACACACAGTAATGACTAGTAAGACTACTAGACACATACTAGCACTAGACACAACTAAAGATGGTGTCACAACTACCAACTCATTTTTTTTTTGATGCAGTATTTATATAAAAGAAAATGTTTCTTAGTTGATTCATACAAATAATCGATTTAAAGATTGATCTTGTAGTACGATTTGCAACTTAAATTTGATGCGTTTGGTTAGGTTCTTTGATGAAATTTTAATAGAGTCATACATGAATTATAAATTCAGTTAATTCGAATCAAAAATATATTTGTCTCACGTGTCCGAAAATGAGTACCTGTCCGTTACCTCTAACTCACCATTCCCTCTAACTCACCATTCCCTCTATCAGATGTACTGGGGGGTGACATCGGACTGGCCATTTCCCTGGCTATGAACCTCTCAGGGATGTTCCAGTGGGGGGTGAGGCAGAGTGCTGAGGTGGAGAACCAAATGACTTCGGTGGAGAGGGTACTGGAGTTCAGCAAACTCACACCAGAGGCGCCACTAGAAACAGAAAAAGGTACTAGAGAATAATTAGTTAATCAACCCTTCTCCGCCTAAAATTCGTTTATTTTGTAGCTATGTTATTTTTTTGAAAGCATTATATTTCAGTCACAATAACACATAATTTATATTTTTAATTTAATTTAAAAAAATACCTTAACTAATTCGTGGCCCAGAGCGTAAATTTCCGTCATGTTCCATGCACTGCAGATGCCGTCAGGAGGGAAAGGGTTGATCAACACTATTACTACCGACTAGTCAATTTGACTGGTTTTCGCTTTTACAATTATTAATATTATTGGTAGATAGGTACTTACATTTTTTTAATTGTTAATATAACGAGACACTTACGTCCGATTCTCCCAATTTTGGATTCTTTGAGACGTAAATCGTACGTAAAGGACAAAAAAATTGCAATTATCCGCCAGTAATAATTCATGAAATGAATATGTTTATAAAGTAAACACCAGTTAATTGACTGGTTTTTAACTAGTGTTAACGGGCAAATGTTTGGCAAATCTAACATTTTGATAATTTTTCTTTTGCTCATCTTGTAAAGGATGTATTTAACACTCCTATTCTCACTCACAAATGCTAGATTGAACATTTTAATAAGGAATTTAATTAACTAAATGAACATTTGTGTCTGTAGACAAAGAGTTGGATTCGACGTGGCCGTCCAAAGGTGACATCAGTTTCAAAGACGTTTACCTGAAGTACGAAGAGACGTCTGCACCAGTGCTGAAACAACTTAACTTCGACATCAGAGCGGGGGAGAAGGTGAGGAAAACACTCAAACTTAATTACTTCTTATTTACCTGATTTTACTTAATTCAACCACAACTTTTTAAAAACAAGAAAACGTCAATTTAACCTGTGTTTTGATGCGATGTGGAAAGAGTATGAATATATAGATGTGAAGTAACTAATGTAGCTCTACCTTTAACAAATCTAAAGGAATGATTTCTACGATTTAGATTATTACAGATTTTGAAAATTGTTTAAATTACTCAATCTAAAATTGTCTATTTAATCTAAATCGTTTGAATTATCTAATCTATTTTTTTAAACTTAATCAAAACTGCTTGAATTAATAATCCATACAATTGTTAAAATTTACTAATCAAAATAATTTAATTTTTTTTACATAAATTGTTAAAAATGCCTATTTTAAATTGCCTTAATTAATCACTCTCTATAATGTGCGTCAGATTGGCATCGTTGGTCGTACAGGAGCAGGCAAGTCCTCCCTCATCTCCTGTCTCTTCCGTCTCACTGAGCCAGAGGGAGCCATCCTCATTGACGGGGCTAACATCACCTCTTTGGGGCTACACAAACTCAGAAGGAACATCTCCATCATTCCCCAGGACCCGACACTCTTCCACACCACGCTGAGGAAAAACTTGGATCCTTTCGCCCAGTACGAAGATGCTGCACTATGGCATGCACTTGAAGAAGTGAGTCTATTTAAATTATTAAACAAAAGGGCATTCATTTTTTCATTCTTTCAATTTTTTTTCTTAAAAAGACAATAATTTTTTATTAAAAATAGGAAGAGGAAGAAGAACATTTGTATTGAGAAAATCATTATCTTCATTTATTCGTTAATATTTCATTGACTTTGTTCAGAAATTCTTGGTTAGATGGCAGGATTTCATGACTATTCTTTGACTATATTCAATCAAAAAACTTTTCAACTGTTGTTGAAGGCAGTGAGGTTCATTTTGTAATTACTCTGTTAGAATCTAAATGATACGCTTTGAAAATATAATCTTCTCTTAGATAATTTTATTTAATATATGTGTAACGAGTTCATTATTGTTTTGGCTTGGTGACGTAGAATTGTTTTAGCTTTATGATACATTAGAATTCCTCTATAGTGAATGTTTTAGGATGTAGCTACTCCGTATAGTGAACAAATTTAGTCTGCGATGAATTTCCATTAGTTTAGAAAACTGAAAGAAATTTTATGACAGCCTTAAGAAAATTTGTTCACTGTACAAGGTACATCCTAACTCATTCACTATAGAGGAGTTCTACTGTGTCCTAATGGGTTTCTTTTTGCCAAGGTTCAACTGAAGGATGCCCTTTCCATGGGTGAGACCAGTAAGGGCCTCTACACCTCCATATCCGAAGGAGGTGCCAACCTCAGTGTGGGGCAGAGGCAACTGGTGTGTCTCGCTAGGGCCATTCTCTCCCACAACCCCATACTGCTAATGGACGAGGCTACTGCCAATGTAGATCCTAAGTGAGTCTCTTAGCTTGCAGGGAAATTAGTCAACAGTGGACTTACTTTTAAATTACAGGTCTATATTATTGTAAAAAGTTTGATATAGCTACTTGCTGATAGTAGAGTGAATTTCGAATTATTGGTCGGTTTCACATCTTTGATCATATAAGAATAATTATTTTCATTATTATAATATAATAGCTATCGTTTTTTTCTTATATGACCGAAGAATTATAAATTAACTTATAATAAAAGACTCATATTTTAAAGTGATTTCATTATAATATTTTGTTCTCAGAACTGATGCCCTGATACAGAAGACTATCAGAGAGAAGTTCGTGTCATGCACCGTACTGACTGTGGCTCACAGACTCCACACCATCATGGACAGTGATAGAGTCATGGTGCTAAGTCAGGGCTGTCTCAAGGTAAACAAATTAGTCTTTATGAGATAAAAAAAATGAGGTTCTTTAATAATATAACTATTTTTATAGAACCTGATAACATTGAAACCATTGAATACTATTCACCTCTTAATAGAATAATTTCTGATCCACGCTAGCTACCAGCTGCTTGCTAAGTTGAAGTAACTGAAAGACAGACGCCTCTAATTTTTGTATTGATTAAAATTAAACAGGTTTTCTTATCTATGGCTTTTTAATGCAGGAAATGGACGCTCCTCATCTTCTGCTGAAAGACAAAAACTCCATCTTTTCCGAATTGGTTCAGCAAACTGGTCCAGCCACTTCCAAGCAGCTGAAAAACTTAGCTGCCAATTCCTACAACAAGAAAGAGGTGCAAGAAAATGCTGATGTTGTAGTCCAGCAAAATAATTCTGAAGATGCTAATAAAAACACTATTGGTGATGCCAGTAAAAACAATCCAGAAGATGTAGTCAAGCAAGACAATCCAGAAGATGCTAGTAAAAACAATCCAGAAGATGCCAGTAAAAACAATCCAGAAGATGCCAGTAAAAACAATCCAGAAGATGCCAGTAAAAACAATCCAGAAGATGTAGTCAAGCAAGACAATCAAGAAAATGCTAGTAAAAACAGTCCAGAAGATGTAGTCAAGCAAGACAGTCCAGAAGATGTAGTCAATCAAGACAGTCCAGAAGATGCCATTAAAAACACTAGTGGTGATTCCAGTAGAAACAACGAAGATGTTTTGAGTTCAGGACAATCCCAAGAAGGCTCTGCAATCCGCTATATAGATGAGAAGGATGAAGCCGATCAAGAAGGAGTGACTTCTTCAGCTAGTACCGAAGAAGATTTGAATAGATTGTCTCAAAATGATGGAGAAATTAATACTAAGTTGTAATAGATTGATTGGATAACTTTTAATTTATCTGTTGTATATAAAGCCAATTTAAATGATCGATCAATGTTTTATGTAATTTAGGTTATAGGCCAGTTTTAAATGTTACGTGATCTCAACTTAGTAAAGGATTTATATTTTTGCAACACTTTGATTGATGCTTATAATCTATTTTCTATAGACTTCAGTAAGGTTATTTTAATGTAATTTTTATAATATAACTCAATCTATAAAGTTACAGAAATGAATTTTCGTTTCAATTTCCCATATTCGTGCATAAAATTTGGTAGAAGTAAATTTCTAATAAAAACGGGCAATAAAATTATTTGGTTATTGTTTAAATATATCTTTAAACATTTATATTCAGACATTAGCTAAAGGGCCGTACAATCGCAGGGTTTTTTAAGTCTTTCCACCAGACTTTTTGCTAAGCTCCTCCTACTTTTTCCACGAGAATATAAGAAAAAAACGATATAATTATTATTTATTTCAGTCGGTATCCATGATACCTGTAGGCAATTATATCGTTTATTCTTATATTCTTGTGGAAAAAGTAGGAGGAGCTTAGCAAAAAGTCTGGTGGAAAGACTTAAAAAACCCTACGTGTGTACGGCCCTTCACTGTGATTTAAGTCTAGGGTTCGATACCAAATTGCGTAATCGAATTATTCATCTTTGTAATAAGTAATTTTTGATTCTTTCCTTCCTTTCTCGCAGATTATTTAATTTATTAAAGGTTCATTGCAACATTTTTTCATACTTACAAATCATACTGGCTAATGTTATCATATTATAACATTAAACAATAGACATACATTTTTAGACACATCCCCAAGGTGCTCTATCCTGAAACTGAACGTGGTGAATGGAAGAGAAGAAGAGGGGACCGAATTGTTGGGTTTCGGATGTTTTTGGGCAAACGTTGGCCCAATACAGAATCAAAATCTGGGCCATCGTTGTCCTGCCAGTCCCAATGTATTAGGCCAGCACAGGCCCGTCTTAAGAGTGCGTAATCTATAGGTGGTGCTGGAATTAAATCAGTTTATGAAATGAAGAGCTAGTGAAACAACGTAAAAAGTGATCATTCTTCTACTTTTCATTAGAGCTTTCGAATTATAACATATTCATCATCAGTGTATCCTAATGTTGAATAAACCAAATTGTCAGAAACGGGTTTCAATTTGGCTACAGTGACTGATTAAAGTTAGGAGAGATCGTTTTAACTTACCCTCTCTGATTGTCTGGTTACGACTGCCTACTAGAACAGGTAGACCAGTATGAGTTATGAAGCTCTCGAGTAATGGGGGACCTGAATTATGAAATGTGGTTTATTTATGAAGAAGTTTACCACAGTACATAGAATAGTATAGTACCCCAGTTACATGTATTATTCAAATTTATTCTCGGTAGGCTGTGACGTCATGTATGTAAACAAGAGGTCACGTCATAGTAAACAGAATTGCTGTGGGTCACGTGGAATAGAGAATTAAGATGGCGGCCAACGCGACCGATCTGACTAATGATCTAATTATCTTGAATAAATCATCTTCTTCAAGACTAAAAATTTGTTACTATTTTGGGTGTAAAAAGACCAGTAGCAATTTCATCAACAGTCATTTTTAAAATTTTCGTCCGTATGACTATAAAGATTGGATAATAGCATGCGGTAATGTGAAATAAAAAAAAATATCACCGAAAACGTTATTTAACAAAAGTTGGGTGTGTTGCAGCCATCTTTTGTGTTTGTACTGTACGTACAAACGTACGCACCATTGTTGACATGTGACGTCACAGCCTACCGAGACACGCGTAATATCCCCCCTATAGCTCTGGGATACTATATATTCTATGTACTGTGAGTTTACCATGTTCAAATTATATAAAATTATAATCGTTAAGAATTTTCTCATTGTAATTACTCAATGACCACAGTTTTCTATGATTATAATCTTTGAAAACTATCTAGTACCTACACTCGAAATATGAAGTGGCTCTGAACCAATACTTTATAACTCAGGAGTCTCATTATACAATATATATATACTCATACATCTGAAAATCGATTGTTTAAAGGTCCTCTCCAGGCTCCGGGAAAAAAATGAGTTTATAACATAATATTATAGAACTAAGGTCCACGATCATTATTCTGCAAACCGCATACAATTCGGTTCAGTATATATTTTATAATTTGTTTTTAAAGTTTTTTAATACTCTGTGAGCAACAATTTAGCGAATCACTAATCTGATGCTCAAGAAGAAGATTGTACACTCTTTGTTTTGATTACAAATTTGAATTTTATAAACAAACCATGCGTTTTCGGCCTTTCTTTAAATTATATTTGATATTAATTGTTTCCTAAAGTATATAAACGTTTCCATTATAAGTTCAATCAATTTTATACCTTTACACGAATATTAAATGGATTTATTAAACCTAATACCTAGTTGACAATCAAAACAAATGGTGTACATTTTTTTTTCTTCAGGCTAAAAATTTCTTAAATTAGTAAGTCGGAAGTAAAATAGGTTTTGTAAAGTTTTGATTATAAAAATCTTTAAAAGCATATAAAATTAAAAATACGCTACCAAATTCAATGCGGTTTGCAGCAAAATGATTAGAAACATTAGCCTCGTTGAATAAGACAATAAAAATATTTGCTTGGAGGGGACCTTTAAACATTGTTTTTGTTCATTTGACCTGTGCTGTTTGGCAACCTTTGACCCAATATTGTTTCAATTATATGGGCACAATGCTGTTTAACAACCGTTGTTCCAGTGTAGCTTATATCTTACATTGCTCCAGTGTATAATCGCACTGGAGTGATAATGCCTGATCATGCCTTTAACTACTTTGCCAAGGTTTATC